>JAENPR010000716.1:0-202500 GCA_018135685.1 Themeda triandra | reverse complement strand
CGACAACACCCACGCCCGAGCCGATCGGCGGACCGCCAGGCCGCCCGCATACGACCGGGGCGCACGCGCCCCCATCCGCTTCCTCCCGGCAATTTCAAGCACTCTTTGACTCTCTTTTCAAAGTCCTTTTCATCTTTCCTCGCGGTACTTGTTCGCTATCGGTCTCTCGCCCGTATTTAGCCTTGGACGGAGTTTACCGCCCGATTTGGGCTGCATTCCCAAACAACCCGACTCGTTGACGGCGCCTCGTGGTGCGACAGGTCCGGGCCGGACGGGGCTCACACCTCCCAGCGTCCCTTTCCAGGGAACTTGGGCTCGGTCCGTCGCCGAGGACGCCTCTCCGTACTACAATTCGGTGTCGAAGACGCCCGATTCTCAAGCCGGGCCGGTCCCGGTTCGCCGCCGTTACTAGGGGAATCCTTGTAAGTTTCTTCTCCTCCGCTTATTTATATGCTTAAACTCGCGGTAGTCCCGACTGACCTGGGTCGCGGTCCGAAGCGGCGAAGCGCTGCGGTGCTCGATGGGTCCTAAGGGCCGATACGCCGGCCGCGTGCCGGGGCACTGCACCGAGAACAACTAGATGTCGCCCACCACGTGCTGTGCCCGACACGATTCGCCGGCAGCCCCAACTTCGGCCCACCGCGCCCGCGGAACGGGGAGCCAAACACCACGTCCCTCACCTTAGGGTGGTTTGGGAGTGTCTTTTGGCGTGACGCCTGTGACGTGCCCTCGACCGTAAGGCCTCGGCGCAACTTGCGTTCAAAAACTCGATGGTTCGCGGATTCCCGCAATTCACACTGTGTATCGCATTTTGCTACGTTCTTCATCGATGCGAGAGCCGAGATATCCGTTGCCGAGAGTCGTGTGGATTAATAAGTCATCGCCGCGCGGGAGCGGAAGGCAAGCCGACCGCTCCGCCGAGCAAGGCAATACAAGTGTTCCTTGACGCCTAAGGCGCCGTGGGTTCTTTTGTGGCCCCTCCGCCCGAACGGAGCTCGGGGGCCGTGGCCGGCCGAGGCCCGCCGGCATGAGAGACGCGTTCGCGGCCCTGCTTTGTTTAAGGGTCACGACAATGATCCTTCCGCAGGTTCACCTACGGAAACCTTGTTACGACTTCTCCTTCCTCTAAATGATAAGGTTCAATGGACTTCGCGACGTCGGATGAAATTTCCCAAGATTACCCGGCCCGCTTTCGGCCAAGGCTATATACTCGTGAATACATCGCTGTGCGCGCGTGCGGCCCTGTAACATCTATTCTGGTCGCACCCGATCCTTAACGGGCAAAACGAGGGAGCCCACGGCGGCGCGGCAGGCCCGCCCTGGCCGGGAGAAGGCGGCCGGCGAGCGCCTCCCGCCCTCCCCGACGCCGCGTGGAGGCCACTGCACGGACAAGTCCAGCGCGGAGGCCGCGGGCTGCGGGTGCCGCTGGCCACGGCGCGCGGGACGAGCGGCGCGCAAGCCTCGGGCCGGGCAGCGGCGCTCGGAGCGGGGCGAGTGCACCCCCCAACACGACCGGATGGGTAGGCACGCCCGCGATGGCTCGGGCAGTCCCGTCCGATGGAAGCGGCGAGCCTCGGAGGACGGCAAGGCGGCGCACCGGCCGTGAGGCTCACGGACGGATCCAAGGCCCGCATGTCCGGATCCGCTTGTTCCCCCACCGGATCTCGTGGGAGCACCGAGAGTGAAGCCTTCAAGGCCAAGGGTGGCAACGACGGCGATGAAGACACGGTGGAGAGCCACGGGTAGCCTGCGCCGGCCACGCGATGCCGGCAGATCTCGCCGGTACCACGCCGCCTTGACTATCCGCTCATCTCTCCACCGCCCCATCCCGCCGGTACCACCTCGCCCTTGGTTGTTATTCCGTTCTTTTTGTTCATAGCTACATCCTCTTCCGTGATTGTCGTGGATTGATGTGGGTTGGCTCGATGGCGCACCGGGCGTGCGGGAATCCGCGGTGGTCGCCGGGGTGATATTGCGGTCGGCTCCACGACTCCCATCCCTCTTTGTCTCGAAGCCCATGGACAGCTTCTAGTAGGAGGCCACTCCGGTGACCCTGCAACTCGATCTGGTGCCTCTGTGCACGGATCCGTCGATCTACGCACCAGATCCGTGGGCGCTGCTAGTGAGGCCGCGTCGGCAGCTAGGTTTGACATCACGGGTTAGTTATCACACCATCGTCCTCCTTGGATCCTTATCCTTCTCTGCATATGGCCTCGTGGTCTGCAATGTATGCGTTGGTTAGCTCTGTCTCGGATTTTCGGAAGATTTAGGGGCACTATCATTATCTAGGTGGAATATGGTACTTTCCTCAGGTTTATTTAGAAGCCGACAAAAATTCTGCTTATATTTTGAGCCAACATAATCCTTTAGTGTATTTACCATCTCTCTCAATGCAGGCAGTCATACACGCCCATGGAGATTCCTTTTCTGGGAAAGCACAAACACATCTTATAAATCATTCAGTGGTGAGCCAACATTTTTAGATACTGGTGCTGTTTTCTTTATGATTGTATAGGTAGTGATGCCAAGCAAATGGCTTCCCATTATTAAATTTTGAGAATGTACTGCTAACAGTCCTTGCTAACTAGATCCTCTGTATTAATCATGGTGTATGCACTGCCCTAAGTTATTTATTGCCCCCTTGCAGATTAGGGGACTTCAACTGCTGAAGATATGATCTAGAATGTTTTGGTTGGATCAACCACATGGGACGCTTTCTTTCAGCATTGGCCCCTATCAAAGTATTAATTTACAGGTAAAAAAACTGCTACAGATGATCTAGAATTTTTTTTCATGGTGACACCCTTTTTTTCTCTGCTAACTTCGCCAAACTCCAAGTTAACAAATATTTTTACATGAGTTGCCCGTTTGCCAAACCATTTTCTGGTTGTTCAATGTCATAACGAACCGGTGTTATATATCCTATGTGAAATGTGCATGTCGCTTTGCAGTTTATTTTTCTTCATTTTAGTATGTTAAAATGCCAATTCACTCTATCTCAAGTATATTCTCCTCACAGCCGGTTTGCAAGATGGGTCATATTTAGTTCTTACCTTTTAATTTGCATGTCCAGTGGCTGTTGTCCTACTGAATCTAATATTGTTATATTTTGCTTTAATTTATTTGTTTCAGCCCAGTGTGTAAACACTAATATCAACATTTTTCTGGCAGATTATAATTATAATAAATTTTAAATAGCTGAAGATGTGCTGCCAGGTATGCATTCGAGTGTCGCTTCTGCTTTTTTACTTAATTTCCTCAAGGTGTCCATCTAGGATTGTAAAGTAGTATGCTTGGCGTGTATATGATCTAGCAGCTTTTACTCTGAAGAAACAGTGAATAGTTGGATAAAAATGCTAAATTTATGTTGTCAAATTCATTATAGCTAAGTCATGTTACACCCCTAGATAATATTTCAATAATATTCCATTATACAAATATGATGTACTGAGCTTACATATTATTACAGGATGCTTGGTGTGTGGATGGTATTTGGACAATAATCATGTCTTTATTACAGGATGCTTGGTGTGTGGATGGTATTTGGACAATAATCATGTCTTTATAAATGAATAGATGAGATAGTGATCTCACCTATGTTGATTGTACTGAAATTTGTCAGGTTTGAGTGAAATATGGTATCAATCTCAAGCAAGTTTACTGATTTGAATCTCTGATTCAGGTGTAGCATATTGTTTCTTATCCTAAGCTTGTAGGGACAGAAACAGTAAATATCTGGATCAAAATGCTAGATTTTCATTGTTGGGTACATGCTAGCTATAACATGTTGTAACACTAGATTGCCCCTGGGCTCTTATTCAATAGTCAGATTAAAAATTAGTGTCACTTCAAGCTGGTATTTTACAAATCAACATATTTCAAGTTTCTGGTATACAAATATGATGTGCTGAAACTACATCTCATTCTAGGGATGCTTGGCCTATGATTAAAAAGTACATATATATATAAATGAAATAGATGAGATGGTGAGCACCCATGTTACTTATACCAAAATTTATTCAGTATTGAGTGAACTGTGAACTAATCCAATTGTTCTCTGATGATGCAAGCAGGTTTGGAAATTCCAATCTTCAATTCAGGGGTGTAGCTAAGGCATCTTGGTGAGCAGCTAAGGTGGTGGTGCCTCTAGGTCAGGGCAATGTATGGGCATGTAAAGTTTACATGGGCAACCTTATGAGCCATGGGTGTGTTCACCTTTGAGCTGAGCAGCCAGCAGCAAGGAGGTGCCTGCCTGGGCAGTCGGCTGGCAAAGGAATACTTGCAGGATCCTCCTTTCCTGTTCAGAGGTACATGACTAGATGCAGCTACGTACTTCTTAAACCATGCTGGGAGGATTGTGAGTCATGTCTGATCTCTGAATGAGTTTGTCCAGAGCAAAATGCTGTTAGTTATCTCTGAATCCAAACCGTAGTGCTAAAAATAAATATTGGTATGTGTTTGTATCGTCCCAGGTACATACTACGGAGCCTTAAACCACATGCAAATACTATTAATTATCTTTTAATTCACCATTATTTTCTTAACTTTAGCCTTAGTCCACTTCCCCCCGTAATTCTAGATCCGCCCCCTCAGGTTGGATTGAAGCTGGCACCTCCAACCTACTTATCGGGTGGTGACTTTTGTTGGCTGGTGACTTTTGCTGCTTGTTGTGTTATGTGTTAGACCATCCCCAGAGGCTATTTCCGTTTAGTAAATGGCATTAGACTCTTTGATGTAACATTATGTACTTGCGTCGTATCTGTATGTATTAATGGTACATTCTATATGGGATGAACTACTCTCGTGTAGGGTACCAATGTTGGCTAAATATCTGTCATTCTGTTACTCCAACATTATGGTCGCAAATGTTTTTACGTCGGCTCTATTTCACTAATCGAAGACAGCCAGCCGGCCAATGCCACGCACACTATGCTATCTTATGGTATTCACTCTTTTATGTATGATTGTGTCGAGATAGACATGTACCCAATTTCCTGTAGTATTTAGTTCATGCCTGAACATCTAGCATCTCAACATCTGGTATTGTGCTATTTAGCTCATATCCGGACACCTAATGTCGATATGCATTCTCTCTATAAATATTGTTGTGGCCGCTGCTCACGCCAAGATGGGCGCGTGCAAATCACTAGTGAACATGAATCGCATTGTGAACTCTCTCTGCATGACAGTGTGTACTCTGCACATTATGAAGGGAAACAAGGCGCAGGATTGTGTGAACTCCTGCAAAGCTTCGTTTCTGAACAATACAAAAGCGATGTGGCGCAGAAACTACTGCCACCACTTCTATTTCGTATTTCCTATCTCCGAAAAATGTCACACGAACATGGCTTGCAACACAAACACCAGTTATATGGTCTTACACCTCAGATTATATGGTCTTACAGCCAAGAACAGTAATTTGAAATTAATGCAAGTAAATGTCCCAACACTGAACCATTGTCCTCTACGGATTAGTTCAGAAAATATCATCATCAGTTAAATGTTTCTTATGTTCTCTAGTTACTTCAATCATCTTTCTACGGCATAACTCTTACAGAAACAACTGTACAAAAAGAAACTACTGCCATCAACTTTCTACGTATTACCGTAGGACGATGCATCTACTCACAACACCATCCAACAAGAAGCTAGCACATAGCAGTCAATTGCAAGAAAAACAGTCAACATTGCGGCGGCACAGAGCAACACACACATAGCAGCCGAACTCCAGATGCACCGTACCAGCAACCCTAGTAGCAGCATGGCGATTAGGGGTGATAGGGAGGACAACCTCGCTTGGATTATCCATGTAAAGTCATAGCACGACGGCATCAGCGCCCAACGAGGTAGAGGTACTCGAGGATGAGGACTAACATTAAAGCATTTATGCTTTGTGCAAGTTACAGCAGGTTTCAGATCAATCCTTGACGTGCACACGCCAATAAGCTGTTCAATCTAGATAATGATACGGGCTTTCACCTGGATAGAATTCTTGTCGTCGTCTCCAAGAACAGCATTGGCCACCAAGAACTGGAAGCAACCTTCAGGGTTGGGCAGCCCATTGGAGAGGTCTGTGAACACCACTTTGAATGCCGATTTCTGATAGTGGCTATGGCACAAGCTCCTGTCGCCGTAGCGTGAGAAGACCAGCTCGCATTGCGTCAATGGTAGCTGCTGAGAACCATTTGCAGAAGCAGGGCTAGATGCATGAGGATGGATGCAGAGCACCGAGACGGCACGGCCAAGCCGTTCCCGTGTCACGTTCATCAGGAAGAGGCGCATGACGGGGAGCACTTGTTCACCATCGCTGCGGCCATGGTCCTCGAGGAGGAAGAAGTTAAATCCATCACGCAGACGGATGCTGAACGTCTCCTGGGCCCTGACCTTGGTGGTGCACGGCCAGTTGTGCACACTGGCAAAGTGGTCCAGTAGTGCAGCCATGGAGCCAATGAAGCCGCACGACTCGCCAGGACAGTGACATGGTGCGTGTCGGCACACCTGGCGGTGGCTTTCCAGACCATGGTAGGGAGGCGTAGCATCGCAGCCATAAGCTGCGTACGGGCAGGGTACGCGGATGCAGTCCACGAGGTTCTCCATGGCATGGCACCGGCGGTAGCCGTGTGTGCTGACGCCACAGACATGGCACTTGCCATTCCCGGTGGCCTCCAGCTTGCCGCGACAGGCCGAGCACACCACATGCCCCAGCTCGCACTGCAGTTCAAGGAACACTAGTTAAGCCTATGTTTACCGAATCGAACTCAATCAAAAAATTGAAACGTGAGCAGGGACCAGGGTACCTGGAAGATGGGAAGCCTGAGCGCGAGGAAGCACACGCTGCACTCCAGGGCATCAGGGTCGCCCACCGTCACATTGGCCACTGGGGTCCTCGTCCTAACAGGCACGTCTGGCGCTGCAGCCACTGCCGATGCCGGTTCAGGCGATCTTTCTTCATGTTGGTGAGCGCTGTCCCGGCCCAAATCCTCGTCCCCCTCTTGCTCGACTACAATCCGGCTGCTGCCGCCGTCAATGTCCTGGCTTTTCTTCCTCCTCTTGCTCGACTTCAATCGATGGCATTAAAGAAATTACTTTCCACAATCGACGGAATGAATAGAAACATACCACAATGGGATCTTGCAATGCGCTCACCGTACTCCCTGGATCCGGCCGTGAAACTGATGGCACTGCGACGCCCGTTGCCGATGCCTGTTGGGGTAGCGGCCGCGGCGGCCGCTCGAGCAGCATGCTAAGAATAGCCAGGTGGATTTGACGACGCGCAGAGAGTGTGGCCGCCGCCATGCTTCCTTTCCTTCTCCGACCTGAGTTACACAGGAAATCTGAGAATCATAATCAACATTGTCACCTTTGCTTTGCTCCTCCGGCCTCAAGGAGTCGGCCGGTCTCAGCCCGGAGTGCGCGGAGTCTTACCGTCGGGCGCCGCGCGCCGGCCACCAGGGGCAGGAGCCCCAACTTGCCGCCGGCGGCCGGGTTAGGGATGGATGAGGGGAATCGGCGATGTGCGGGGGTTCACTCCGTGAGACAGAATTGGTGCGCGCCTAACTAACCATATGCGTGGGCGTAGCCTTAGTGGGCCTTGCGGGCTGGCCTGCTGGGTTTTACAGCTTTGGGAATCTATACAGAGTATTCCTTAATTTCGTAGATGCAGGCACTTCCGTCACAAGACACAAATCACTGTCGCGGTAACAGTAACACGTCCTGGCCGTCCGATTCTGCCCGTAACAATCGCTAACATCCACGTTGCAACCCTCCGCCCTCTCGTGAGGCTTCTCGATAACGCGCACCCACCCCGCGATCGCTCTATCCGCCGCCGACACCAACGCCGCTCTGCCCCCATCGCTCGGCTCCCTCTACGCCTCCTTCCCCATCGCCGCACCCGCACGGCGAGGCTGCTTCCTAGCACTGCGCGTCGCTGGGCTGCCAGCGCAGCCCCCCAGGGGCCCTGCCTCTGCCTGTCTACGATACGCGAGCGCGGCCACTTCCGCGCGCTGCACGACGCCAAGCCGCCGCCGCAGCACCCACGGTGCCCTGCCCGTTCCTACCTACGGCAATGCACACTACGAACAGGCTGCCTCCCGATGCGTGTACCGCCGCTGCCGTCTTGCCGATGTGTATAGGTATGTGTATGTATTGATGTCGTCTATTGCAACAAACTGCGCTAAGGTATACGTTTGCGTTGATGTCGTCGTCACTATGGCAATGTTTTAGGCTAATTTAAGCCTGCATTTGTTAACACATAAGCTTATACGAAATCAAGCTTGCAAACCCGATTTAATTTTTCGTGCGGTAAGCAATTACATCTTTTTGGTTTAATACATGTAAGCTCTTTCCTAATTGTTGTTGGGTACGATTTGCAGGTAATAAATTTCAGTTCAGAAAAAATAGCCATATAAATTACAGAAGTAACAAATCGTTTCCATCATCCTATAATATGATTTATGCCTAAATGTCCAAGGCCCTTTTGCCACCTTCCTTCCAATTCCTCTCCATACTGATCGGGTAAGCTTGCTTGCCTTTACATAAAGGGATTGTATCATGTGCAACCATCATTCGTGTGCAACCTTTGCAATATCCAATCATAGTCGCAAGATTTGTATCCGATGGCCAGGATTGAGAGATGGGTAATTTTAACACTTAAATTCCCCCACCATTACATTTGCTAACAAAAAAATCCCCTAATCCCTCCACCGTTTCCTCACGTACGCCATTTCCGTTTCTCCCGTAGCCCCCGTTCCTAATAAAACGTCATATAGTTTCACAAAAGAAAAAAAAATTGAAGGGACCAGTGTGATTTGGACCATCTAAACACACGTGTTATGCTAAAAAATAATCACACGTGTGATTTATTGGGTAAAATCACACATAGAATAGAGCAAACAATTTTTTTGCGATACAAAGGCCTCCCTCACACGAATCATGTCACACAAATCATGCCACAACATCGCACGAAGCATCCCAGTTGATCACGGAACATCGCCGAAAGCAGGGTAGAGTATCGCTAGAAGCGAGGCTAGAATATCGCCCGGAACACCGTCGAAAATGACCAAGGCCAGAATATCGCTGAAAGCATGCCGAACATCGCCCTAAACACTGTCGGTAATAGACCGAACATCGTCGGAACATGACCGAGAACAATTCAAAACATCGCCGGAGGTGCTCTAAAATGCAAGACCCAAATACCAGAACATCGTCGGAACATGACCAAAATCGTCGGTAATAGACCAGAACATCGTCGGTAATGCAAGACCCAAAGGTTTTACTGAGCTCCTAGCGAGGTGCTCTAAATTGCTAGTTTTATATCTACTTGTAACCTTTAAAGTTTTGAAAAAAATATCTACCACTACCATTTATTGCACATATATACCATGTACTTTTGCAAATCTAGTTTTACACGTGGGTACCTATATTGGACACCTGTGAAATCTAGCCACCACACACCGGGCCCGTCAAATACCCCGACTGGGCATCTTAGCCACAATACTCACCCTTCTTCCGAAAGTCCTTTTCTAGGGTCGTTCGCTCGATCCAGCTGTGAGCGAACGATCGGACCGCATGCCCGCATGCAGTAGGCGCTCCATTTCTACCCGTATGCCGTAGGTGCTCCATTTCCTCTCCACTCTATTTCCAAAGTTAGTGACGTCACTTTAAAAAAGGCAGTTATTTTATTTCAAAATAGTATAACTTCAAAACTGTGTATTTGTTTTTAATTCTGATTGCACCGGTGTGTCCTACGTGATGAGACGAACAAAACTAGATCCCACTTAGACATATTTCAAGATTTTTTTTCCTGCTGTCATTCTCTTTATAAGTTTTTTTTTTTCTATATTCGGCACCTAAGTTACGGTAAAAATTATGTGTATAAGTTAGATTTCTAACTTTGCATTTATGTTTTGACGTGATAAGTTAGATATATAACTTAGATTTTTAACTTATGCAATGTGTTAGATCATATAAGTTAGACGTATAAGCTAGATTTCTAACTTTACAATGTGTTAGATCACGTAAGTTAGATGTTTAAGTTAGATTTCTAATTTTGCAACACGTTAGATCATATAAATTATGCGTTCTAAGTTATATTTCTAACTTTTCAACGTGTAAGATCACGTAAGTTATGCGTTCTAAGTTACACATATAAATTAGAGAATGAAAGCTGTATGTCTAAATTTACAACTTTACTTTTCTTTTGCTATAAATAGAAACTTTTTAAAGAAGAAAGTTGTGGAATTTTTGTGCTAAAAAATTGTACATGTCCTGCAAGAAAAAGAAAGAGGGAGAGAGTACAATGCTCCGTCCGTTTATCCGGTGGGAGTGTTTGCATGCTTGCTTGCCAAATAAGGAAAGTTGTGGGAATTAATTTATTTCCTAAAACAGAAACCATACGGTTGTGTCGGATCGTTCGCTAGTTTCGTTCCTAATGAACGTTCGCGAAATAGTCGTCCCCCCCCCCCCCTTCTTCAACCAACCTACCTTCCTACCACTTGGCTTACCATAGTTTTGACTCTCTATCGTATGTCTCTCTTCTCATATGTCAATCTAATACCCTAATCGGGCATCTTAGCCACAATACTCTCCCTGCTTCAACCAACCTACCACTGGCCTACCATCTCCCCATCCTCCACTGTATCTCCTCTCCCACTAACTTAACCACTGCCCCGCAACACCACTCTCATTTGTGGAACCCTATCAGTGTGGACATGGATCACTTGCAGGAAAAAATGATCTAGGGCAAATGTCGACTACCTACATTCAGACACTTTCGTTGATTGCTATACTTTGGTTTTATCAACAAATAGTTCGAGGTTAAACAAAATTATCTATACCGACAGACCATTGATCGCCAAATGAAGGATTAGAGACAAATAAAATCATATGTGAGTTCCCTTTAGCGACACATCATCCATCGACAAATTTAATTAATTTTTAGCGTCACATGTGTGACGACGAACTTGTGTTGTGGTGACCCCCGGGAAAAATAATATAAAAATGCTACTCATGTAATTGAGGTTTAAAGATTCATTCGTAGTCAAAATTTAAAAGGTTTGATTTAAGACAATCACAAAACGACTTACTTTAGGAACAAAGGAGAGAGAGGAAGAATGAGTGAAATGATAATTCCTTATTAATGCTTAACAACTTGATAAACCATAATTATTTGGATTGGAAGTTACTGTTGTAAAACATAAGGACTCTATCCTAGAAGGAAAGGAGAAGGAAGAATCCTAATCCTAGTCCGTTTGTATGTGGGCTCTTACCGAAACTCTTAGGCCTTGACAGACTATATATACGTGGGAGCTCTATGTTGTAATCATGAATATTTATAGAAATAAAGAATAGTCTCCCTACATCTTGTGTCTACTTGTTCTACTTTCATCTACCATATTGATTGTGAGAGACGGAGAGGGAAAGGTCCCAACCGCGGCAACATGTTTCATAACACGTTATCAGCACACAAGCTCTTCGTCGACATCGCCGTTTAAGCCGCCGTCGACCTTGACACCGACGTCCGTGCCGACGTCCCTGCTGCGACTACTTCGAAGACGTCGATATCCCCGATGTTGTTAGCGGAACGGATCTGCTACTAATCTGCGCACTTTGCATCGACATGTACCATCGTCATCAAGCGGACATGTCTACGACAATGCCAAACGCACTACGCGGTATGTATCTACTAACCACTGCCCTACGCGGCACGTGACGTAGATCAAATTGGCATCCGAATCCAAAGGTATGAAAGAATTGCATCTGGTAGATCACACAAGTCTCAAGCCGTCGAGCTGGACTATTATTTTATCTAAATTGCACGATCGCATTAGGCCGGAAGCTAGATCATTGATCTACATATTTTTCCTTTACGCCTTGAAGGCTATGGCATGTATGTGCATGAAAATACATACGAATCTAATATGTACAAGCACCTTAGCTGTACTTCAATCACTTTTCGTACATGAATCACGTACTTAATGTTCTGGGGCTTGCATGCTATCCGAACTCGTATGTAGTGCAAGTTTGAAATTGTTCCTGCAAGAACTATCAAGGAATTGAATCAGGCACACACGCTAGTACAGAGCAACGCTAAGGCTACACGATCTGCAATCAAAGCCGTTTACTCATATATTTGCATTGATTTTGTCTTTGACCTGTAAGTCATTGGATCCGGCATTAGTTGCAGGTTTGGTTCTACCTGCATGTAAACTATCATCGGTCAGTAAGGTTGCATCTTGCTGTCGGCAGAGATCCATACCATGAAAACAAAAAGGTTGAATCGAATTGAATTTGAATTAATCCCAGTTTTCATCCCACGAGAAGAAATAGGCAAGAACCAATATCGTGTTTGAACACAACTCCTTGTCCGTGTGTGGCCAGCACGCTACCACTTGGCAGCAGCTTGCATGCTGCTGATCTCTCGCTCGGAACAATATGTGTACCAAATAAGTTTCTGCCGTCGTGTCCAACCGTTTGCCTGCATGCCGATCGAGCCAATAGGGGCTCAATCCAGCCTAAACGCCGCTTAACACGTCCATCCGTACATGGTTCGTTCCTTCTAGTTTTGAAGGGCTTTGCATTCGGCATGAAGTTGTATTGAGTACTCCTGTAGTTTCTGGCATGATAATCTACTTGAAACCTGCAGTTTCAATATACATGACAAATTGTTAACTTGATGATGCTAGCACGCAGCTGATCACCATGGCTAACTAGCAAACTTGCAGCTACACATGTACCACATGTTATTATATGATTTTCCAGAAGAAAATTATTTTTACAATATTTTTTTTATTTGTATACATTTATAGTACTCCATGTGTTGATATCTTTTATGCTCTTTTGAACGCATTTTTTTCATATATCACACGTCATGAATATATAAGGTATATGAGCTCTCTAAATCCTGCAGACCTTAGACTTATCATCTTTGACCGGCTCATATTTATTATTTCCTAGCATAATGAATTTTAGGATGAATGAATGTTTGGTACAAATTCTGAAATTTACTATGTACCATAATCCTAAAAAACGCTAGGATGCTTCTAAGAATATCTAGAATAACCATCCAATACCTTTTTGCACCTTACTACTTGTTTACATGCAGTAAACATATATGCACATGCTTTTATTATAATGATATATGCATATTTTTATGAAGAAAGAATATCCTGACTTGCCCCGAATGACATAATTACTTGTTACGGTCATTATTAAATCCACGTAGGATATTTGACTGCCATTGAAGTGTAGTAAACTCTAGAATGAGTATATGGCCAAGAAAAGTAACAAAAAGGCATTGTGGGACTCACTACATGAGTAAAATCTTAAATTATGATTACAGAATATCATATTGCATTGAAAGTTTCAAGCTTATATGCCTAATATTGAGATATAATGCTGCTCTATAAATAATAGCTTGAAACTTTATACTAAATGTCTAGAAGACAAGATGGTAATTAAGATTTTATCAATACATTTTCTCAAAGAATTGTCTCTTGTATATAGAATATCACAGAGCAATGTAATACATGAAGTATTTAAATTTACCATTACTCAAAAAGAAATTGAGTTGGAATGTTAGACAGCTTTATAAACCAGGATATTGTCAATTGTAGTAACTTTGAATATGTGGCTTGCGTATGTTACACCCCTTGAAGGTTTGTGACTATATATCATAACTATTGAATATAGGCATGAAGCTACTGCTTGTCGAATATAGAAATTAAGACATGCAGGAATGATATTATTTAAAATATTTAAGGATTTTCTTGAAGAAAGACTTAAATCATGTGCTTATAAATTTATTTTCCCAGGTGCATTAAGTTTTAATTCCCGTTGAATTAAGTGATTAATGGATAATTTATTAGCTTGAAGGCTAATATTAAATATTTAATATTCTTAGTTGCAATTGTTACCTCAAGTAATATATGCTAATTTCTCATGGAATAAATTAGATTTATATGTTTCACATATAAATAATTGTCTATTGCCTATCTAAATAGTTTTGTATTATTTTATCCACAAAAGAAGTCTTAATTAACCATGAAGGTTATAGTTCTTTGTGCACCACTACCATGTAGGTAGAAGGAAAACTGATTTTTTTTTGAAGCACATGAACAATTGGACTGCACGTATCGACATATGAATTGCTCCTAGAAGGACAAATTTAGCCAATAATAGTATAATCCTAAAACTAAGTATTTAATATTTTAGCCCGAGAACTAGAAGGTTTGTTCTACCCTATGTATGTGAATTTTATGTCATAACCAATGAATACTAGAAGTATGATTGGATTCTATGAAGCATTAGAAGCATTATTCATAGATGATGCTATGAAGCATTAAAAGCATTATTCATAGATGATGCAATAAGCATATTACAACTTGAAGTAACTATGGCATGGAAAGGGGAAGAATTTTTGGGTAAAGGCATAAGAAAATATGGATAATATATATTTAATAGGCATAGCCTTCCTAAATCTATCTTTAAGTGCATGTATCAAGACTTGAAGTTTTGCCCGTGTCCCTTCCGGCCGAGTTAACTTTCTCTACTGCACTAATTGCAAGTAAGCTTATAGCTTTGCATTTTTATTGTTATCTACTACGTTGGATCGAATACCAACATTTCAAATTATACACATGCAAGTGTATTACTATTTTATTCTCTCATTGAGCTAAACTATCTACACTCTTTGCATGAATATTAGCATAGAAGCTATAGTTGTAGCTAGTAGCTACATTTACACCCCCTATAATTAAATTGACTAGCTAGCACGCTATGTCCAATGGTTCTTGTTGAACTAAGAAATATGTTGCTTTCAATGCATTGCATGCATAAGCAAAAGATTGATCTATAACCATGTAGCCTAAGATCAGGGGGAGTAAGTTAATATGTTTGCTCAATAGAGACTAACTCAATTGATTGAATGAATAATTGTGGATGATGATGGATAACATATTTATGATGATTTGGGATTTATGAAGAAAAGACATCAAGAGAATTTTGCATTAATGGCAATTAGAAAATTCTAGAAGAAATTTCATGTGAATTGGATGTTGTGTATTTTATATATTTGAAATATATAGTCTATTTGTTTTTAATGTATGAGTACTTGGATCAATTATTTTGGCTAAATAATAAAGAAGCTAGACAATGAAATAGTTTGTTCTAAACTATACTATGTGCACATCGGGGGAGAACATCCCCGAGTTTGAATGAATGTTGAACATTCGTGCACTATGTGTATTCTAGCTCACTTGCATATAATATAGAATAACCCCCATGTTTAAATATGTGTGTGAATATTTCCCATAAATTTCATCATAGCATACATGAATGGGCCTCCGCTTGTAGTTGGAGATACATGAATATGAATTATTGAAAGCCCATCATAGGGGATTATTTTGAAGTATGCTATTAAAAATCTAATATTGGCATTAGGGGAGAGAAAGACTATTTTAAATGCCAAATATTATTTCCGTAGAAGGAAAATGATCTAGAGAAAATATTCCTTGAAGCTTGAAGCAGGAATATTATCACACACTATGTCAACTATTAGTTTGACTAATGCTCTTGTGAAGCATGAAGCGGAACATATGCCAGATATTGAAATGAGAAGAGTAACTTGAAGTTATAAACCAGAAGTTTTGTTTACTAGTAGTAAACTAATTATTATATACTACCAAGCTACAATCTATGGGGACGCCTATGGATTATAGTTTTAATGTATATTTATTGAATAGAAATAAAATAAAACTCCTCCATTCTCATGAAGGGAACACCTCATGAAGAGGATCATCGTGAAGATGGAATCCAACACACTAAGTGCGCACATCATTAGTGTTGGATATGCAGAACAATAAAGTATCTCTTGTTTTTGGGAAATGACAAAGAGACAGAATAATCTCATATTATGAGAATATTGGGAGAAAATAATAGTTGTCGACAACGCTACCTCTATAATTGCAAATGTTTCTCTTATGAGAACCCGGATCCAGAAACAAAGTCCATGGCAAAGTCGCTTGTAGCGATTATATTGGGTCAGTGAAGAAATGCAATTGAGAATGAATCTCCTACTAAGAAGAAATAAAATGGATTATGAAGACCCACATAATTCCTAAAGAATATAAATCGGAATATAAATGGATTATGAATCTCCTACTAAGAATAAATGTTCTGCTATAATTCCTAAAGAATATAAATCGGAATGTATGAAAAATAAATCTCATACCGAGTACTAAGAAGTGTTAGGTATAATGTATTCATGAATGAATGAGTGAATATTAAACACTCTAGAAGAATATGTCCTAGAAAGAATAGTCATCGAATGACTTTATAGTGAATAACACTATCTCATTTGTGTATATCACTTAATAATTTCTTATGTAGTAGAATGAGAACATCCTTGAAGGAACTAATCCATGAAGGATTAACCAGTCAATTCTTGAATAAACACCATTTATCCCCGAAGTGAATATAGACCCGAGAGAGAAAATGAGGAATTCTAAACACCATGAAGGTGTCATACAAACACTCGAAAGTGTAAAGCTAGCAATAAAAATATTGATATCCTCTAAATACCATATAAGGTATAAGAATAATGGTGACTTTGGCATTTGAATTATCCCCTACATACTAAATGCAAGGCTGGATTTATTATTTAGTGGTAAATCAAAATCTCGAAGATTTGTAGACATACAATTTGAAAATCCACCAAGTATCCAAACTCTAGTACAAGTTTGATACACTATCTAGAAGATATTAAATATTAATTTATTTACCCCATAAACCTCGAAAGGATCTATTACCCCGAAGGACAAATTTTATTTGTTTTGCACAACTAATAAGTGGTTATTTATGCATGAAGTATATTGCTCTTTGTTATACCCATATAATTCATAGAAGAATCATGAGCCAATTTTTTGAAAGATATATTATTATGGTACTGCATACCACTAACTAAGCACATATTTATAAGAAAGTGTGGTTTGAACCATAAAGTTCAAAGGATGGCTTTATGGGGGGAGCAATTTGATTAAATCTACTTTGAAGGTAATTAAACCACTAGTGTTACAAAGATCAAGTAGATCATATATTTGCTTAAACATTGGAGTTTATGTATAGATCGTGAAGATCAATATCTATTTATGAAGAATATAATATCCCGAAGAATATATTACCAAGAAGGTTAAATGTTGTACTCTTTTTTCCTATGTGAGTTTTTACTTGAAGGTTTCTCACACAAGATTTTTAATGAGACAACATGTGCAATGCAATTAACGAATGCGATGTACTCTTTTCTCCAAGAACCGTTTTTTCCCACTAGATTTTTGGATGGAGTTTTTAACGAGGCATGTGCATATTGTGGTAATCGCCCAACGGGGAGTGTTGTAAAACATAAGGACTCTATCCTAGAAGGAAAGGAGAAGGAAGAATTCTAATCCTACTCCGTTTGTATGTGCTCTTACTGAAACTCTTAGGCCTTGATAGGACTATATATACGTGGGAGCTCTATGTTGTAATCATGAATATTCATAGAAATAAAGAATAGTCTCCCTACATCTTGTGTCTACTTGTTCTACTTTTATCTACCATGTTGATTGTGAGAGACGCAGAGGAAAAGGTCCCAACCGCTGGCAACATGTTTACTTGTTAATTACCGTGTGAGGTAGTGCGGATGAGCAAGAATGGGAAAGCGAGAGGGAGAAAATATATACTTATACAAAGCTACAGTTAACTTCTCAAATATATAATAGTGAATTTTAAGAGAAAATAAATAATAGAGAACCATATGTATCTTAAATTTGGTAAGATCCATGATGACCGTGACGAACGTCGCCGTCACTCTCCTTGAGAGCCTGGGCGGCCTTGTCCGCCATTTACCCCCATCATGCTGTCGGCGGCGGCCATGTGCAGCTTCAGACTGTCCATCAAGCTGCTGAGTTCGTCCATCCAAAACATCTGCATGACCTTACTGTTGGTGTGGACGCTGGCTACATGATCCAGCAGCGCTCCCACCGAGCCGACAAAGCCGCAACCATGGCCGTAGCAGCTGTACTGCGCGTGCGGACACGCCCTGAGATGGCTGCTGCGGTCGTAGTAGGTCGGCCTAGCGGCACAGCCGTGGGCGGCGTTCGGGCATGGGACGCGGATGCATCGATTTCTTCACGGCACACATGGCACTTGCCGTTGCCGCTGGCCACGAGCTTGGCGTGGCATGGAGAACACATCACATGCTCATCGATGCACTTCAATAATGCATAATACATGGTCATCATCAGCATGTGTATGAGTGCAAAAGGTACATGAATGAACAAATGGTTGACAGGTGAAGGATATAAAATAGAGTTAGTAATAAACCACCTACGGTTAACCACTGATGAGATGACATTCAAAAAAAAAAAAATCTTAGCATGCACATGAACTACTTCATTGGTGAGCTCCTGTTCTTTTTCCTTGGGAATTAAGCAATAACTCCCAAAATTTATATTCACAAAAAGCTCCCAAAATTTATCTTTTGAAACTAATCTGTCGTCTGGTTTTATCCATCATCTGAAACTGCAAGCGGGTAATGAACTTAGTATTATCTAATGAATTTGGAGTGTCGAGATTCAGCATCTATATATTGCTACCACATCATGAAAGAACTAACAAATATATTTTGTGGCAATAAATAAAACGGGATGAGATAGATCGGATAAATAAAATAGGGCTTGAGTGCAGACGCTTGTACCTGCAAGATGGGCGGCCTGAGCGGTAGGTGGCAGACGCCACAATCGAGGGCGTCGCCGCCGTCCTCCAACGTCAGGGCCAGAGCCCCGTTCTCATCAATTATGTCAGCGTTATCGTCTAGGTCATCACCAGCATTCAAGTTGGCTGCCTCCGTTCGTGGATTCATCTTCGTCATCCCTTGGTGGGGCCGAGCATGGATCTGATGGTGTCGGCCCTCGCCACTACGCTCGCCCTCGCTGTGATAAAAAAGCCAAAACAGTAATTAAACCAGCGTGCGGCAGAATCTCTGGGTGGTAAGGAAGGGGTGGTGGCGGTTACCGTTCTCGCTCATCGTGCGGATGCGCTGGCGTTCGGCGAGGATGTCCGGAGTTGGCGATGTGATCGGCATGGCTGCGGCTGCGGCGGTGGGAGGTGGGACTTGGAGGAGGGACCTGGAGCGTGGAGGCAAGGCAAAGCGCTGGCGGGTTTAAGGCGAAGGTGCTTGATCGCACGCTCAAATGAGGTTTTGTGCATATGATGACCTGCGGTGGCCAAGAATGGGTTAGGGTTCAATGAGGCCACGGGCTTGTTGCGAGAAAGGATGAAACTAGGTTAGGAATTATTTGAAGGGAAGCAATTTGGATTGAAATGAGTGAGCTAGGGTTAGAGGGGTGGAGGCGACTCCAGGGGCGACAGGCGGACTCTCCGCCGTCGTCGCCGCCGCGGCCGCCGCCGGCATCGGATTCTACGGAGACCTCTTCGGGGTTGAGCGCGGAGGCACCTGCGGGTGCGGTGAACCTTCCTCGTGGAGGAGGACCGAGATCCGGCGCTCCAATGGGGGTGACGAAGATAAGGCGGCCTTCGTCATCACCGGAGGTGAGGTCCGTGCCGGTGAGCCCATGCCGTTGGCGGGGAGTTGCTTCGAGAAGACTGCATGGAGGTGCGGAGAAGGCTGCACGTGGTTGCGCCGCGAGGGCCCCGACGGCGGAGCCACGCGGCGCGCCCGCACTGGTGGTTGGTCGTGAGGCCAGTGGATGGGGATCCAACGATCTGGGTGGTTGTGAGGAAGACGGCGAAGGAGGGGCAATTCAGGAATACTATGGCCAGCTCTGGTTCGTCCCCAAATTCCCTGAGTCGAGCGCCACCGCCAGTCGTGCTAGGGTTCGAGATGGAGGGAGAAATCTGCAAAACCTAGTGTGGATTCGCAGAGATCTCTGGGAACAGAGGAAGTTTGGGGTTGGAGATTGTTATCCGCTGGGTGAAGGTGATCGGTGGGTTCGTGCTCCAGCGAAACTCATGTTCGCGGAGGACATCTGGGGCGAGGGAGTGCGGGAATCGTTCGTCACCAAGCTCAAGTCCGCCATGGCCAACCGTGGGAGAGGCAGGAACCCTGGGAGGCCGCGTCCTAGTGAAGATGACTGGGAGTTCTGGGTCCCAGTGGTGGTGGAGGGTGGCAGCCGCCGCAGTTATACCCGCATCCGATAGGTCCGCCACCGCTATTACCACCTCCCCATGGCCCGTATGGGTACTACCCACCGCCACCGCAACATCAGCAGATGTTCCAGCCGCCGCCAGGTCCACCCCAAGGTCAGCAGTTCATGCAGCGCCCGTTGAGGCCGAGAGAGCCAATGCAAGGTGGGCGAGGAAGGCAAAATCAACAGGTTGCTGTGAATCGAAGAGTGGGGATGGCAAGTTGGATCGGGAGAAGAAAGGTCAAGGTATGCAAAGTGGCATGGGTGATAACCGTAAATCGAGAAACAAGCCGATGAGAAGCGAGAAAAATAAAGAGGGGAAAGGAGCCAGTGACAAAGCCGTGAGCATTGCCTGTTACAATTGTGGTGACCATGGTCATTTCGGTCTTTGCTTGTACCAAGGAGAGAGTATGCTTTATCTGTTTCAGGAAAGACCACCTAGCTGAAAACTGTGGGAGATGGAAGGAGGCTATTAAGCCAGCAGAGTTCCTAGGCAGTGCTTGCAGAGGTCTAGGCTTTTTTCATGTGGATGTGGTGGAGAGGCCTAATAGGTTCAAGCTATGGCAAGGGTTTGACAACTGCTATATCTTCACTGTGGAGAGAGGAGAATTTGGGCAAGAAAACATCTTAGCCTATCTGAAGAAAGTCTTTGATCTAGTTTGGGATTGGCAGCTGAAGCTATTGGAGCCAAACAAATACCTCATCAAGTTTCCCCCAGATAAGAGAGTGGACAGTTTTGTGTTTGAGGATGGGACCTTCTTCAATCTCAATTATGGTGCTGTGATGGTGTCTCTGAAATCTTGGAATGGGGAGATAATTCTAGTAAGCAAGTTAGAAGAGGTGTGGGTACAAGTTAGGGGATTCCACCTAAATGGTGTGATTGGGAGACATTCAGGCAAGTTGCCACTACTTTTGGGAGGCTAGAGAGTGTGGACTGGCAGTCTCTGTTTGCTAGTTCATTTGCTATGGTCAGGCTTAAACTGAAGTGCATGAATCCTGCTAGAATTCCTATGAGAAGAGTTATGGAGATGAATGATGAGCTTTATCTTCTTCATTTCAAGACTGAGGGTGTAGTACAACTGGACAATGATGATGGTGATGGTGGTGGGGAAGATGATGATGCTTTGCGACTATGAATATGAAGAAGAGGAGGATATAAAAGATGGAGATGATAGTCGGCTAGATGAAAATGGTAATTTGAATGGGTCTCGCTAGTAAGGATGGGTCAAAGAATTTGAAAACTGGAAATGGCTCGGGGTGAAGTGCGAAGTCTAAAAACACACCTGGAAACAAGACTGTCAGGAGCCTGGCAAGGGCTTTTGCTGAAGAAAGGTGCCATGTCTTTGATCATGATGTGGAAAAAACAAGTATGTATCAACTTGCTCAAGGCTATGGAATTGGAAGATGCTATGGGGAATGATGAAGAAGAGAGAATGGAATAGGTGGATGAGGACAAACTACTTCTACCTGCTGAATGGGTCTATTCCTGCCCAGAATATGACAACTGTGGAGATCTGGATATGGCAATGGAGTTGGAGGCTCATCAGTCTAATGATCAAGAAGGGGGGATGATAATCTATCCAATGTCTTGGATGGGGGGGAGACAGAGGTGGATCCCAACAAAAGTGCTGACATAGTTCTAGAAAAAGCAACTGGGAGTGAAAATATATATGAAATGCAGTTCCCAGAATTGGAAAAAAATACAAATGCTACTAAGGGAGGGGTTAGTGGAGAGAATCAGGATAGCTCTGTAGTGGTATCTGAGATCATAGTTGGGAAGCCTGGAGTGAAGAAAAGGAATCAGAAATGGGGTCCTGTAGTTCCTGAAAGGAAGAGTAAGAGGCATCCTCTGGGTGGGGGGACTGCTATGGAGAAAGCTCAGAATCGGAAGATGAGGAACAATTTGGAAGTTACTGAAGGTAAAAAAAATTACAGTCTTTGTCTAGTTCTACTTTAGTTGATATTGCTAGCAAGATAGGTGTTGAGGTTGAGTCTCAAGTAGAGAGTAGGAATAAAGCTTTACATTCTGTCTTAGATCTTGATAGTAAGAGGAAACAGACTTTTGCTGAGTTATGCCAGGTGAATTCCTGTAGTTTTAGGAATGGTAAGGACAAGAAAATAGTTGATTCTCAAACCACTGAAGGTGGTAGTGGAGTGAAGAAGTTATCTGTTAGTGATAGGGTTAAGATTTCTCAACAGGTTAAGGAGTGTTTTGTTTCTGGTAATCAGAATGAGAGTAGGGTTAGCTCTGAGTCTTACAATCAGGAGTTGTTTGAAGGTAGTACTAGAAATAGGGAATATGGGGATAAGTCCGAGTTATCGATGAAGAAAGTGGGAGGGTTATAGCAGAAGTAGAGGTAGAAGAGAAATCTTGGTCTGTAGTTAGGAGTAGAAAAAGTAGGAAACAAAAAAAGAGGTTTTAAATGTTAGGTCTCTTTTGGAATATTAGGGGTTTGAATAAACTTGGTAGGGTCCCCGCCGTAGCTAAGAGCATTAGAGAGACTCATGCTGATATTGTAGGCATCATAGAAACGGAGAAGGAATCCTTTACACCTGGTTTTCTCAAGTCTTTGTCTGGTGGTCTTCCCTTTGAGTGGCATGTTTTACCTGCTAAACGCTCTGCTGGAGGCATTGTAGTGGGTTGCAATAAAGATAGATTTAAGTCCTATGTGTGTGAAGTATTAGATTTTTCTATAAGTATTATGGTTACTGAGATCAAGTCAAATTTCTTCTGGAAATTAATTGTGGTTTATGGGTCTCCCTATGAAGAAGGGAAACAGGATTTTATAGATGAATTAGAAAAAGTTATGTCTAGTTGGCAAGGTCCTGTGTTGATTGCTGGTGATTTTAACCTAGTTAGATTCATGCATGAGAAGAGTAACGCTGTAATTAATTTTATTAGATGGTCTGATGCTTTTAATGATTGGATTGACAGATGGGCTTTGGTAGAGTTAGACCTTGCTAATATTAACTTTACCTGGACTAATAGACAGGATGTGCCTATTATGTCTAGAATTGATAGAGTCTTTATGAATACTGAGTGGGAGCAATTTGCTCCTCTTGTAAGACTGAAAGGTTTAGATAGGTATCCTAGTGACCATAATGCTTTGCTAGTAGATTCTAGTAATGGAGCTTTCTATGGTAAGAAGACTTTTAGGTATGAGAGATGGTGGAGTCATAAAGAGGATTTCATTAGGGTGGTGGAGAAATTTTGGTCTCTGCCATGTCAGGTTCCTGATAGCTTAGATGTGTGGCAATTTAGGATTAGATCCTTTAGGAGGATAACTAGGGGTTAGGATGCCAATGAGGTGGCTATTTTGAATAAGGAAAAAGTTGCTTTTATTTAGAGTTTAATGACTTGGAAATAGAGATGGAAGCTAGGGTTATTTCTGATTAGGAACTGTGTAGATACAGGCAAGTAACTAGGGAACTTGATAAGATTTGGGCTATTGAGGAGATTAAAGCAAAACAGAGAGCTAAAGATAGAGATACTGTTGAAGGAGATAGGAATACAGCGTACTTTCATGTTGTGGCTAACCAGAAAAATAGAAGAAAAAGGATTAATATTCTAGAAGGCCCAAATGAAATAGCTGTAGATCAACAGGGGATGATGAAAATTGATGTGAATTATCATAAGGAGCTTTTTGCTAAGGAGCCCAGACCTGAGATTAAATTAGGGTAGCTGCTGATTTCTAGGATTCTGGTGATTTAGTTACTGAGGAGGAAAATGATTGCCTAACACAACCTTTTACTGAGGAGGAGATTAAAGAGGTAGTTTTTAGTTGTTATGCAGATGGTGCCCCTGGACCTGGTGGAATTTTTTTTGCCTTTTATCAAAAATATTGGGGTATCATTAAAAAGGAGTTGCTAGATATGTTTAATGACTTCTTCATTAGTAAGCTTGATCTGTATAGATTGAACTTTGCCATGATTACCTTGCTGCCTAAGGAGGAGGGTGCTAGAGTGATGAAAAAGTTCAGGCCTATTAGTTTAATTAACTGTAGCTTCAAAATTTTTTCTAAGGCCTTAACTCTTAGATTAGGAAAAGTGATTGATAGACTAGTCTCTCCAAACCAAAGTGCCTTTATCAAAGGCAGATATATATTGGAGAGTGTGGTGATTGCTCATGAATTAGTTCATGATATTCATAGAAGTAAATTGCCTCGGTGTGTGATCAAATTAGATTATGAAAAAGCTTATGATAGGGTTAGCTGGGACTTTTTGTTTGAGATACTTAGAACTAGAGGTTTTAGTAAGGTATGGATAAGTTGGATAGAACAAATAGTCAAAAATGGCTCTGTGGGGGTCATGGTGAATGGTGAAGAGAGTAATTTCTTCAAGACTGGTAAAGGGTTAACGCAAGGAGACCCTCTGTCTCCTTTGCTTTTTAACCTGGTGGGGGATGTCTTGACTAGAATGCTGATTAAAGGAGCCAAGTCAGGGCTGATTCAGGGATTAGGTGTGGGTTTTAGGCCGGAGGGTATAATCTCATTGCAGTATGCTGATGATACCATATTATTTTCTGATGACAGTTTGGTTCATTTACAAAACCTTAAAGGTATTCTTATGTGGTTTGAGCAGATTTCAGGTATGAGAATTAATTTTCATAAGAGTGAGGTGGTAACACTTAATATAGATGATGATTGTGCTCATGACATAGCTCATTTACTTTCTTGTCCTTTAGGGAAGTTTCCTCTAAAATACTTGGGAGTGCCCCTGCATTTTGAAAAACTTACTAGAGAGGATATCCAACCTCTAGTGGATAAGATGCTAGATAGGATTGGAGGTTGCAGAGGGAAGATGTTGTCTCAAGCTGCTAGAGTGACTTTAGTTCAGGCCTGTTTAGCTAGTATACCTGTGTATCTTTTATCCTTCATTAAGTTTCCCAAATGGGCTATAAAGGTTTTGAATACTCATATGGCTAACTGTATTTGTAATGATAGTGAGGATAAGCATAGGATCCATCTAGTTAATTGGGAGAGCCTTTCTGTTAGAAAAGAGTTTGGAGGGCTTGGCATTCCTAATTTGAGGGATTTGAATGTCTGTCTTTTAGCTTCTTGGATTAAAAAGTATAATGTTGACAGTAACAAGATGTG
Organism: Themeda triandra; assembly: GCA_018135685.1. Taxonomy (NCBI): domain Eukaryota; kingdom Viridiplantae; phylum Streptophyta; class Magnoliopsida; order Poales; family Poaceae; genus Themeda; species Themeda triandra. The sequence continues at coordinate 177,224 of JAENPR010000716.1, read as the reverse complement.
GAAACAATTTCTTGACTTCAAGTATAAAATAGATAGGCCAAATGTTTTTGATAGTGTCACTACTGGTTCTTCTCAGTTCTTTAAAGGTTTAATTTGGGCTGCTAAAGCAGCAAGAGGTGGGTATAGGTGGAAAATTGGGGATGGGAAGAAGGTTAAATTCTGGGAAGACAATTGGCTAGGCTCTTCTAGTCTCCTTATTCAGTATTGGGATTTGTATGTCATTGTCCAAGAAAACAATGGGACTGTGGCTGATCTTTGGGATGGGAATCAGCTTAAATGCACCTTTAGAAGGTGTGTTGACCAAAGACTTCTCAGAATGTGGGATGAAGTGGTTCAGCTAGCTTCTACTATTCAGTTTTCTAATGAAGAGGACTCTTTGATTTGGTTGTTTACTTCTAATGGGGTTTATTCTTCTCAGTCTTTTTACACAATAGTTAATTTTAGAGGGATTTCCCCTCCTGTTGCTGTTCCAGCATTGTGGCAACTTACAGTGCCTCCACGGGTTCACTTTTTCCTATGGTTACTCTCCAGGAATAAAAACCTCACTAGAGATAATGTAAACATTAGAAAAAAGCTTAATGATTTGTCTTGCCTTTTTTGTTCAGAACCAGAAACCTGCCAGCACTTGTTTTTTGAATGTATAGTAGCTAAGTTGATGTGGGATTACATGTCTTTGGTTTTAGATAGAAAAGTTGGTGAGGATTTTGCTTCTATAGGTCAGATGTGGCTTTCTAACAAAAGATTCTTGATCTATAATATGTTTTGTGCAGCAGCCCTGTGGGGGCTCTGGAAACTAAGAAACTGTATGTGCTTTCAGGGTACTCCGTGGTTGGATGTCAGGAACTTGCTGATGCAGATTGTGGCGATGCTGCAAGGATGGATCATTCTGTGTCTGGAGGAGAAGAAGATAGAGTACTCATCAAGACTGGCGATGCTCAAGGAGTTAGCTTCAAGACAGACAAGAATCTGCTGGTGAACCAAGTGAAGAATGAATGGGACAGATTCATGTTCAGGTCGGCTTGGGATAAGAACATCAAGAATCTGCCTGAGGAGGTGAAGATGAAGCTGTATGGAGCAGGTGAACATGTGAAGGATGTCGGGCAGAAGTGGTTCGACTGCACTGGAGGAGGGTTTGCGAAGGGAGATTGATGACTCACACCAGTTCCTTAGAATCTTCTGTTTTAGTTTCGAATTTTCAGCAGCTCCAGTGTTTGTTTTCTAGTTTGCGCTTGATGGACGGGTGTAATCCACCTGTGAGCTGTAATGACTGAATGATGTTGTCCTTGCTTGGCAATGACAGGGGCATGGCCCTAAAATTCCAAAAAAAAAAAGGATGAAACTAAGTGCGGCCCATCAAGAGGCAAAAATATTAGGCCCATGGGTATCACTTGGCCCACTACCATCTGAGGGTAAAGGCATTGGAAGGCGCACCCAGAGACTGATTATTTCTGTGAAAAACTATATGCCCGATCATGCTAGAACTCACTTAGAAACGAGCTAATCATAGATTGTTGGTTGGATCTGTGGTTCCAAGTCCTCGAGTTGGCATAGACTCTCACATTTTTCTAGATTTATTCTACGATTAAAAGGCGCTATGCTTTCAGTGGTAGGTAATGTCTCCGTCATAGCAATGCGCATATGGTGACTTCATGAATCTCGAGATCTCCCTACTCAGTCCGGTCAGCGCCGGTCCTGAGTTTTTTAGGCCTAAGTCAATAACAAATATAGAGACCCATAGTCCATACTTCCAAAAGTTCATATTTAAACTTTCTAGATGACATTATGTCCTAAAATCCTAAAACTTAAAATAAATGAAACGCAATTCACATTTAAAAAAATGCATATGTAAACTACACTAAGTCAATCATCAATATGTTAAACCAACCAAATGGTGCTTACCTACGGATAGTGATTGTGATCCTCTGTATCCTCTGCGGTGGTTCAATCCCGTGATGTTTAATGAACTGATACAGCTGCAAATGGGTCACGGATGAGGAAGATGGCAATTGGGGCCGAAACGACAGAATGAGCACTAAAATATATTGATCTACACCTGCTCTACTCTATTACCTGCGATGTGATACTACGTCCGGCGGTCGTACGGTTTGCGCCGCGTGTTGTGTCGTGACTCGTGAATCTGTGAATTGGAAACTAAAGCGTCGAAGGGGAATACTTGCGATTTGTTTGTATTGGGCATTTGGCCAAGCCCTACGGGTTATCCAAGAGGTATTATATGCACAAAGCTTGCTAGTTCTCCCGCTCAGATCCACACATGCATACTTCTTGCCAGATGCCGATTTTTTGGACATGTACCAACATACACTCACTTTACTCGTATATATACTAAGTATTAGTACTAATCTACTATACGGGGTGAGGCCAACCAAAATTTGAGGCCATGGTCGGTCGCACACCCAGCCCACCCCTAGGGCCAACCGTGAGTTCAATGCTCAAATAGGTAGGGTTTGCGAACGCGTATTTATATGGGTTAGTGTACAAATTTATTATGGTCATCTATGTTGTTCCGTGTAATTCTTAAAAAAACTAACTTATACGGGCGGAAACTAGAAGCATGACTGGGTCTTGGTAGTTCGAGATTTTTCTCAACTTTTGCAACTCACTTTGTGCACGTTGAAATTAAGGATTGAATGAATAAATTGGCCAAAACCCTACTCTATTCGCAGCAAATCTTCTTTACTGATGGCGGCACTTTCTCTGCCCCCCACGAAAACTTGACACCAGCACCACCGATCCCCCTCCGTAGAATTTTTCCCATATAAGCTTCTGGCGAAAATTGACCACCTCCATCTCAACTGTCACGAAAAAATGACAGGGATAGTCAACCTTTCCTAATTAAATTGTCAACCTTTCCTTTTGTGGGGGGGGCGAGTACCCCTTGCCCCACCGCTGGATCCGCCGCTGCTTTCACTGCCGATCACAGTTACTAAACTCAGAGAAAGCTTGAGCTTGGTCGTCGGTTGATGAATCATCATGCCAAGAAAATAGGCTTTCCAGCCAACTCATCTACCATTACAGTTGTGCAATTTCTAATTGCTCAGAAAACAAAAGTTGTGCAATTCCTGATGGTACACCTCCATCAAAGAACATCTTTCCAGAAACACGGATTCTTTGGCCATTAAAAACCAGTGTTCAGAGCTAGTAATTAACCAAAAAACTATACACTAATCTGAATGCGAGAGATAAAGAACTATACACAAAAGGTTTCATAGTCAATTACAGATAATTAAAGATAGAGAACGATGCGGCTTCTGCAGTGAAGGTCGTATCGTCAGTTGGTAAGGTCCATGATGGCCGTGACCAAGTTACCCCCACCTTTCTTGAGAGCCTTGACGGCCTTGTCCATGGACACGCTGGCCTGTGACATGACAAGTTCGATTTCCTCGGGACGGACCCGCGCCATCCCGATGTCGGCGGCAGCCATGCGTAGCTTCAACCTGGGCATCAACCTGCTAAGTTCCTCCGTCCAGAACTGGTGCATTGCCTGATTGTTAGTGTGGACGCTGGCTACGTGATCCAGTAGGGCTCCTGCTGAGCCGACGAAGGCGCAGCCATAGCCAGAACAGCGGTACCGCGCGTGCGGGCACGCTTTGCGATGGCTGCTCCGGTCGTAGTAGGTCAGCCTAGCAGCACAGCCATAGGCGGCGTTAGGGCAAGGGACGCGGACGGACTCCACCACTCGCTCCATGGCATGGCATCTGCTGTCGATGTCCTCCTCGTCGAGGTCGACACGGCACACATGGCACTTGCGGTTGCCTGTGGCCCCGAGCTTGCGGCGGCACGCGAAGCACAACACATGCCCATTGTCGCACTTCAAATACATACGGTGATCAAGAGCATGTGAATCAGTGCAAATGAAACAATAACTATATATAACACAAGCAGGTAAGACAGAAATGTAATCATAAGGGCATTTATAGTACAGACTCCACCATAGAGTCTAAGAGTATTTATTACTCTCCTATTTATTGTGTTTTGCTGATGTGGCAGTATATTTATTGAAAAGAGAGGTAGAAAAACCAAGACTTCAAGTCCACAATCTTCGAGGTAAATGTACCGTAACATTAGCAAAATACAATAAATAAGAGGGTAATAAAAAATCTTGGACTTTACAATAGAGTTTTGCATTGGGACTGCCCTAACAAAGGCACACGACGTACAATTAACCATTGACATTCAACACTACTGTGCATTTTTTTTCGAAATCGTGCATTAAGTGGAAGTAGGAGTTTTACACGAACACTACTTCATTCACCAGCTTGTACGTAGTAGTATGCGTTCAGAAAGGTTAATCCTTTGTATTGAGATGCAATCTATGGATCAAAAGATATATAACTGATGTGTGACAAGTCACAATCAGAAGCGCTTGATAAAACAACGTTGTACTGCTCTAACAAGGTTGATATATAAAGATTGCCTACTGGGAGTGGGACATTATTTTGAGATTTTGATGTTCTTGAGGCAGGTAACAGAAAATCGAATTTATATATTCTGGCTCCATCTCTTGCACGTATAATTAAACCTAATAATATCATGCCTCTTGTAAAAGAAAAGAAAGATAATACTTCTGTGTGTTCAGATGAGATTAATTTTTCAGAACCTGATGAGCTCCTGTTGTTTTTCTCCTGTAAACTAAGCAAACAGTATGTCCCAAAGCTTATGTTCCTTTTCAAAACTAATCTGGCTAATTTTATTCATTGTCTGAAACTGCAAACTAATTTTGTAATGGATCCAGAGTGTCAAGATTTGGTAAGCTTAATCTATTTCTGTTGCTACTCATCATGAAAGAATTAGTTACTATTTTGTGGCAATAAATAGCACGGGATCAGATAAATAAGGCTCGCATGATTAGCATGCGCTGTACCTGCAAGATGGGCGGCTTCAGCGGGAGGTAGCAGACGCCGCAGTCGAGGGCATCGCCGCCATCCTCCAACGTCAAGCCCGGTTCTCATCGATGAGGTCAGCATTATTGTTCACGTTCTTCTTTGTCATGGGATCATCACCAGCATTCAAGTTGGCTTCCTCCGTTTTTGGACCCATCGCCATCTTTCCTTCTTCCCCTAAACGGATCAGAGTTAGCGGTCCATCACCAAGTAGCTTGTGCAGATCATGGGAGCCGAGTGTGGCTCTGACGATCTCGCCCACCCTGATGCACGCCTCCAACGCTGTGATGATCAAACAAGCGAAAACATGACAAACCCTGCACGCCGCAGCGGAATCTGGTGGCAAGGAAGGGGCGGCGGGTGTTACCTTTCTGCCTGCGTTCGTCGTCCTGAGCGTCCTGGCGCTCGCTGAGGATGTCCAGAGTCGGCGCTGTGATCGGCATGCCTGCGGCGGCGAGGTGGGAGACTTTGGAGTAGGGGCCTGGAGCAGGTAGGCAAGGCAAGGGCAAGAGGGTTCGAGGCGAAGGAACTCGCACGCACGCTCAGCTCCAATGAGGCGAAGTATGAAACAGAGTGCAGCCCATCAAGATAGGAAAAAAAAAGGCCAAAATGTCATGTATCGTCACTAGCTAGGCCCATCTACCCTTTGAGGGCAAAGCTTTGGGAGCCGTCATTCGAAACCAATTCCCGTGAAAAACTATGCCAGCTCAAGCTAGAACTCACAAGGTTCCTAGTCTGAGTTTTTTTTTTTCTGGTAATGCTGTGCTTAGGACTGCAATGGGCAACATGTCGCTCGGACGAACGTGGCGCGTGTCTAAAAACGATTCGACCACCTTATCCTTCCGCTCGACGCCTCTGCGCTTCACTTATGCCCCTCCCTCCATCTGCGACCTACACGCCACAACGGCGGCGGCTTTTGGCGAGCACCCACTAGTAGAGAAAGGACTTTTGAATCTCGCAATTAGTCCCGGCCATTTTTTGGCCCGGGACTAAAGGGTGATTTAATCCCGGTTGGTGTCTCCAACCGGGATTAAATCCCTTGGCCAACGGCTCCGGTGCCAGCTTTTGTTGATGGGTAACTTGGGACAGAGTTTTAGTCCCGGTTCGGAATATTAGTCCCGGTTGGTAGCTTCAACCGGGACTATTGGTGCACCTTTAGTCCGGGTTTGTAGCACAAACCGGGACTAGATCTCCAGCCCTATACACCACCTTTCTTCCTCCCACAGCCCGAGCCATTGCCACTTCTCTGTTCTTGCTCGTCGCCGGCGCCTCCTCTCCATCCTCTTCGGCCATCTTCGATTTGCATCGGCTCCTCCATCCATTTTTCGGTTCTAAAGGTCAGTAACCTCTTCCTCTTCAATTTCGTCCATGTCATTTCCCATTTGGTGGTCTAGATAAGGAGGATTTGTGGTTTTTGTGTAGAATGGCTATCATGGTGCATGTTTCTTGATGTTTATGGCACTTTAGCTCAAAATTGCTTGATAGATGCATAGTTGGATGAAGAAAAGCTTATAGTAGTTCATGGAAACTAGCTTCACCTTTCATTGGTAGTATATGTAGTGGTGGCTTAATCAAATTAGGAATTATTATATATATTTATAGCTAAATAATTTTAATTTTATATATGGTTTTCATTTATACATTGGACAATGAGGAATTTATAGTAGCGGCACTAACACGACGACGAGCACCCGGCAGCAGGAGTTAGAGTGCATTATTATTCCCGGCCAGGCAGAACAAATTCATGAAGTACTTATTATTATTTTATGTGCATGTTTGGGATGTACTAACACATTAAGTTAAGCTTTTGTATGTATAAGAACTTTGCTAGTGTGAGATTCATGTATATAAAAAATGCTCGAACCAATGTATATTATATTATTAGCAGCATTGAATTCGTACACGACAATCTAATTTCAAATATAATTGAATTAATGCAATTGAAAAGAAACCAGAAAAATATGCGCCTAAAAACGCACGCTCTCCGAAGGGAATTTATCCCGGTTGGTGGCTCCAACCGGGATAATAGGCGCCTCTCTAGCCCCGGTTCCCTAACCGGGACTAAAGGTACCCCCTTTAGTCCCGCATGGCCAATCCCGGTTGGGAAACCGGGACTAAATGGGGTTTCCCAACCGGGACAATAAGCCGATTCTCTACCAGTGACCCTGCCTGCCCCTCGCAGCGTGCCTCGCCTGCCTGTGCTCCCCTCATCCCTCCACCTCGCCCTCCTTTTTCTTCCATGCACCTCAACGGAGACTCGGCGATGAGGATGATAGATGGCGGCTCCGATGAGGTAGGCGCGTAAGGATCTGGATCTAGAGGCCTCCTCCCTCCTCTCTGGGTCTAGATCTGAGCTCTCTTCCCTCATTCTCCTCATGTGATCCCTCTTTTGCTCCGCTGGATATATGGGGATGTGGCGGCGCTACGGCGGCTAGGGTTCCGGCGAGCTCTCGGGTTCAGACCTCGCCATTGTTGCAATGGTTCTCTCTAGATGTTGTAGTAGGGTTTTTATCATTGTTGCAAATACTGTTTTTGAAATGTCGTTTCAGTTGCTTCAATGTGCATGTTGTAGTAGCTTTGTTGCATGTTGTTGCAAGAGTTGTTCGAGTGTTGTTGTTGTAGTATGTCCATTGTGTTTCAGCAGCTTTTTAGTTGCTTCAATCTGTATATTGCAGTAGTTTGTTGTTTGTTGATGCAGTAGTTGTTCGGGTGTTACTGTAGTAGTAGTAGGTTCATTGTGTTTCATTAGCTACGCCAAATGTTTTAGCTGTTTTTTTTCTTGTTTTGCTGCAATAATACGTCCACGGTGTTTCTTCTTCTACAACCTGTTGTTGCAGCAGTTCATTAGGCGTTGTTGTAATGTCACATTTACGGTGTTTTCAATGTCTTCATCCTTACCGGGGGGGCGCTGTGATGGCGAGTTAGCAGCTAGCAAATGTGCTCGGGGTCGGCGAGATCAGAGGCAAGGGCGGATTCCTGTGCGCGTGGGAGTGGGGCCGTCTTCCTTTTGTGAGGAGCAAAGGAAGGCTGGGCGGGTTACATTTCTTGACCATGCGCGATGTTTCCTTTCTTTTCGTATGGGGCCGTGTGGGATAGGTGAAGGGCTTCCGTGGGATTCAATCCCACTGGACGTCCTAGCACTAGCAAGACCCTTTTTCATACCTTTGCAGCTCAATCTTTTTGATTGATGGAAAACTATCATGGAATATTTCCTAACGATTGAGACAGTCAATTCAGAAGCTTTCCATTAGGGTCCATTCATAACGGCTACTGACTTGAGCTTCTCCCATCAGTTGCTAAACCACCACCAAAGTTTCAAACTTTCACTACCGGACACTGAACCCATCAAGGAAAGCTTGAGCTTCCCTTTTGGTTGCTGAATCCTTAGGCCAAAAAAGGGGCTTTCCGTATAGCCTAATTCTTTGGCCATTAAAATCTCTCTTCACAGCTAGTAGTTAACCATTATAAATCTATATATCTTATATAAACAAACCCCACTATAGAATTATCTCAACATGCAACCTATCCACATAAGCAATCCACTAAGCAATCCACTAAATTTATAATTATATCTAACTAGCACATATAATTATGACAGCTACCTCTTCATCCACTAACATACATTTAGTTGTTCACATCCACATGTTATCAAACCATTCATCAAAATTTATTTTAAGATTATTTTATTTTTATAACTATAAATGTAAATAGTTTATTTTTTAAAATTAACTGGAATCCCCGCAGCAACGCGCGGGGTATTCTCCTAGTAATACGAACTTATGTAACCATGCATCCACACAAAGTAATAAATATTACATTGAATAATCTTAGAACATCATTCAAGTTGTTCATAAATACAAAGCTATATAATAGTCAGATACCCAACACGTAGCACAAGTTAAAAGTTCACGTCTAGATACTACCACGGCACTGTGTCACCGTCTTTTGGGCCTTGCAAGGTGTCTACATTCCTTAGGGATGTGAATAGAGGTCCTTGGATGCCCCTTAGGTTATATATATTCAGCAGCCACCACCTACGTTAGGGTTTGAGTTTTGTTTAGACTTTCTTGTCCATTGACAGTTGTCGTCATTGGTTTGTGGAACCCCAACTCGTGCGCTTAATCATTCATCATTCTTTCGAGTTCTTGCTTGTGTTCTTTGTTTCACAGGCAAAGATTAGCCTTCTTGGCGAGGTTGACCGGATTGGTGATACGGTTGATAATCTGAAGCCGGAGCGTTGTGTCATGCTCGACCAAAGTGATAGCCATCTCAATCTGACGAAAGACCGGACAACACGTTCTTATCAATAGCTCACCTAAAAGGTTTTGAACTCTACTTAGTGAGTGTTTGGCACTACTCCGCTCCCGTTTTTTCAGCTCTGCTCCATGAACTCTACCATGGAGCAGCTCCACCATAGAGTTTATGGAGTAGGTGGCACAGTTTGGCACACAACTCTACTCCAGCTCTAGGAATAGGTTGTTTTCATATAAATGGTCTATTATGCCCTTGATTAAAATTGGATACTCACCATACAAACATACTCAAAGATACTAATAAGCTTGTATGGTATACATGTGCACACACCAAGAAAGAAGGCATTTAGAGTAGAATTCGTTTGTTCTTGACTAATGATTATTGCATGGTATAGTTGTAGTAAATCATTAATGATTATTTCTTGAATTTCACGGATGCACACCAAAGCTCTTGACTAATCAAAATTGGATGGCTTATGTATGCAACACAAAAACTAAAGAGAGAAATGGACTACGAGCAATCTGCCCTTAGACAAGGTAGAGAACGCAGCATGCAACATGCACTCCGTGATTAACGAGTGGCATGATGGGTAATTATTTCACAACTCCATGTGGGAGAATAAAACTCTAAAAACTGGAGTACCCATTGAGGGGCTCCAGAAAAAAATATGGAGTTGGTCTCTAGCTCCACTTTTTTTGCGAAGCGAAGTTCTTGGAGCTGGACGTGTTTGGCAACACGGAGCTGGAAAAACAGGAACGGAGCAGTCCCAAACACCCCCTTAGTACAACTCCCATCCATAGCGCATCAATTGTTGCTCATATCAACCTCCTTGTCATCTTTGCCGTCAATGTCATCCTTATCATCATCATTGTTGAGTAGCACCGCCAACCCTTCCCTTGGCCGCTGATTTTGGCCCCAAGGAAATCGTCATTGAATGCCAAGGCAATTCTAGTTTCTAGTAGTGTATCGTGTATGTGCTTACTAGATATTGCATTTCTCAATTCAAGTGTTCTATCATCTAGCCGCTCCTTTATAAAAAAACCGATCTATGGACATGCTTTGTTCTATCATGATGGATCGGATTGTTGGCAGTGCTAATTCATGATTTATTATCACAAATAAATCTTCAAGGGACCTTTTCTTGTAGCTTCGATTCAGACAATTAGATTTTCATCCATATATAGCTTCTCACATAGACAGACAGACATATATCTATATATATTATGTCTTTGTAGTTGATCGGGACATTACTCATTGTTTTTTCTCATTGTCTTCAACCCACCGACTCCTCGACTAATGTTACAAGTTGTGAGTAGACCCTGCTGTCGAAGTTTTGAGGCAACCGAGAGTGCACTCTTCAATACGTTGTGCTTCATCAGTCACATTATTGTTGAAGACGGCATGGGTGACCTAGACTTCAACCAATACAAAATCCGACAAAGCCAGCGGTTTCAGTCACTTTAAGGAGTACTTGGGGACTCAAGCTTGTGTAATATAATGACTTGTTTTAAAATATAAATTTTGTCTGTATGAACTTTTAATGGATGATCATTGTAATATATAAGCTCTTAATTAGTTGCTTTTAATATGCTTGTGCGATGCTCAATGGAATGAGACCGTAAAGGAAAAAAAAATAAAAGGAACACAATATATTATAAAAAAATAAAAATAAAAAAAATACCTACATGACATCACTGCCGGCTAGCACAATCTGGCAGTGATGACAAAAAATGACACTGCCGGCCTCAAACTCCAACCGACAGTGTAGGATGAGATAAAATTGCCGTTTTGGACCATCAACCGGCAATGTTGATGTCCAAGAACACTACCGGGTTGTGTCTAAAACCGGCAATGTTTATGGCCCATCATTGCCGACGCATCAGAAGAACCGACAATGATGTGAACCTCACAACACTGCCGGTATGTCACTGTCGGTTGAAAATCCGGTAGTGATGGGGGTTTCCCACCGGCAGTGATGTGTTCGACTGTAGTATTAATAAGTCGTTTGACTTTTTATGCCAAGTCTGAGCACTAATTTTATTCAAAAAATTGTGCAAAGATAGCCAAATTTAAGTTATTCTTGAAGAACTTTTATTAATAAAGCAAACCATGAGAAAAGTGATATTTGGCACAACTTTTTAAATAAGATGATTGGTTAAACTTGGTGTTCAAAAAGTCAAACGACTTACAATTTCAATTTGGGATGGAGGAAGTACCTAATAGGCAACACAAGTTAAAAGTTCTAACTCCTAACTACAAAGAAGATTCTTTGACTCCTAAACCTTTTTGTCAAATAAATGATTTGCTATGTGCTCACTAGATGTTGCATTTCTCAACTGAAATGTTCCATCATCTAGCTGCTCCTTTATGAAAAACCAATCTATATATATCTTTATCATAATTGATCGGATTTTTTGAAGTGCTAATTCATGGTTTATTATCAGAAATAAAGCTTCAAGGGACCTTTTCTCGCAGCTTCTATTCAGACAATCACATTTCCATCCATATATAGCTTCTCACATAGACAAGCCGATCTGTATATATTCTGTCTTTGTAGTTGATCGGGACACTACTCACTGATTTTTCTCATCCATGACACTAGCTAGATTTCCTCCAATGGAAGTACAATAGCTAGATGTTCCCAAATTTATTTTTATTTTTGTTGGTTCCTTTTTTGAAAAATATTTACACTTAGTCCTCGGGAGCTTTTTATTTTTGAAACTTCTGGCGAACTTTATTGATTCACGAATGCTTTTACACCATTTACAAGGAATTGTAACCTAAATGAAGGGGGTCGTCTACCCAAACCAGAGAACACTCTTTTGTAATAAAGTTTGTCTAGCTAATTCTAGAGCTAAAGAACTCTTTTGCAATAAAGCTTGCCTAACTAATTCTGGAGCTAGTTCATAAGCTACAGTTGTTCCTATAAATAATAGGAAAAATATTTTTGTACTCGTGTCCTGCTCCTGCGCCCAGGTCATCAACGGCGCCACCAGCCGCTTTAGGTTCCAAGTGGTGCCGGGGGTAGAATTCTCGCCGGCGGCGGCCTCACCAAAGTGGGAACCGAATGCGTGTTGCCACAGTAGACAAGCAGGGCCGACGAAGTCGCAGTCTTTGATGTGGCAGCGTTGAGGTGCGTACCGGCACGATCGGCGGTGGGCGCTCCGGTCGTAGTAGACGGGCCTGGTGGTGCAGCCATGGGCGGCGTATGGGCATGGCACGCGGATGGAGTCGACCATGCGCTCCAGGCTATAGCTCCTGGTGTAGCCACGACCAGCTAAGTCGACACAGCACACATAGCACGTTGTCTTGCCGGTGGCCGTGAGCTTTTTGCAGCATGTCGAACACACAGCGTGCCCCTCGATGCACTGCATGCAGTAGCCAATCGACACGCATGTTAATTAGTTTTATTCCACAAATTAATCTCTAATAAATTTTATGTTGTCATTAGGTATACCTGGAAGATGGGGGGCTTGAACGGGAGGTAGCAGACGCCGCAGTCGAAGGCGGCAGCGTCCTCCACCGTCATCATCGACGTCCCGTCCGCCGCCACGAGATCGTCAGTGTCAACGTCAAAGTCGGCCCCCTTCGAATTCTCCCATGACGATGGCTTCTTCATTGATTATTCAGCCTCAATCGCTCGCGTAGGTAATCTTCGTTTCATATGCCGATAGATCTGCAAACACTCGCTACTATATTACTACTATCTCCGCGTGAGTCGGACCTAAATATACGTGGGACGTGAGGACCTGGGATTCAGGGTTTCTGTTGTTCCCTTGAATTTTTCTATTTTTCTATGGTTTCCTTTATATTAATTTATTAATTGTTTCTTAATACAAGCCAACGGCCTTTAGATATTTGCTCTAGCTGTTTCTTTTGAAAAGGGGAGAGCTTAATTATATACAACGTGGTTATGAACTCACAGGTCGGGGTGTCATTAGCAATAAAAACATGAGAAAGCTCTCTCTTACCAAAGTGACACAACACATGAGCTCCCTCGTTTGTGCTCCGGTGGCATTTGGATACGCTAAAGGACTTCCTTTGGTTCTTCATTGATGTGGAATATTTACAGAATGATTTTCGCAGGGGCCTTTAAATAGTATACTGTTGCAAAATAGTCCGATTCGAGCCATAGGTGCCCTTTATGGGAGGCGGTGGTATGTTTTAGATCCACCCAAGCAGCAAGACATTTTGCTTCTAACCTGCATGTCGTTGAAACCAAACCTCACCTACATGGTTCCTTGCAATGGAACAAAGCCCGGTATGACTAGAGTGGGGATCAAAACCTGCATCCACATTTAGTTTTATCCAGTCCGTGGAGGTAGCAACCAAGGAACGCTTTCCTTTTTACTAGTTTGAGCAGCAAGGAAGAGCCCTACATGGACAGGGTAGTAGATTGCTTTCCCTAGACTTGAACGGGAGGTAGTGGATGTCGGTCGAATGCGCTGGCATCCCTCCACCGCCAAGGTCAGTATCATCGTTTAACTCTATTACACAAAAGGCTTTGTAGAGGCAGTCCAAGGCGTTTATAGGGGCGGTTTGCCCAGCCGTCCCTACCCAAGTGTAGCTATAAATCAATGATTTGTAAGGACAATACCCAAGCCAACCAAACAAATCCATTTCCTAGAAATACAAAAAATAGCCAATTTTTTTTATTCCTAGGACACCCCGTTGGGCAGCCATATGCCCACACCGTCGCTAGTCATATGTCACGTGATGTTTCACACGAAAATCGTTAGTTTTCAGAGGTGGTTGTCCTAAGGCATCTACCTTTGTAAATCCATTTTCGGAGATGGGGCACACTATAAGAGACGCCTCGTGAATACTAGTATATCTATCAAATTTCATACCTATTCTTCTACCGGTGGGGCTCATATAGCTATACTTAGGGTTTCTCAATTTATTTCTATCCCTCTCCCTCCCGATAGTGCCCCTCCCCACAGCTGACACCTCTACCTTAACCTCCCTCCCGAGCTCGCCCCTGCCCTCCGCCCACAATCGGTGCCCCTCTCCCTCCTGCCTCTTGCTCCTCCCCCGGCAGTGGAGCTCCCTTGCTTGGGGCAAGTAGATCCTATAGTGATGTAGATCTAGCGGGCATGACAGGGCTCCACCATAGTGGCTAGCTAGCAACCTCGATGAGCAGTGGTGGTGCATATCCATAGGCGACCCAACGTTCTCACGGCTGCACGACATTGGGCACTCGCGGCTGTCTTGATCCAAGGAGCGACGGCGGCGCTTGGATGTGCTTAGCAGGCATCATCGATGGGCTTGTTCATCTTTTTGTTTTTTATATTGATTATAACCCCGGTGGGCATATGACCTCCTTGGTAGTTTATGTATTAATCAAAACCATTGGACAGAGATAGTTGTGTTGCCCTTCTTGGTTAACCCAAAATGTTCGTCTACACAAATATTTGTGTAGTAGTGGCCACGTCTCTGGAGTCCACCATCCGTCGTCACTAGTGCCTGATGTTCGAGAGAGGGGGGAGGGGTGAGATGGAGGACCATGGGGAACAAGCGGCCCTAAAACCACCTCGAACTATGAGTCATGGAGTGAGGTGAGATAGTCATGGAGTGAAAAGATAGACTTTTCTCTCCCCTATCTTCTCACCTCCATGTAAGCAAAATGCTAAGTTGGACTCTTATGACCTAGCTGGTACTATTGGCAACACCCTTATATTCCGAGAAACGGACAGTGCATGATGCTAAGAATGAATGAAATGATGATTATTCCTTAATGATTAACAACTTCAAAAGCAAACTGAATTGCGTTGGAAAATATAATACAAGCAGTCACCCTGTGACGCAATGAGGCGGAGCAAGAATCTGGAAGTGAGAGAGGGGGAAAAACTATACACAAAAGGGTTTCATTCATAGTTAATTTCAGAAAATAAATAATAGGGAACGCGGCATCTGCAGCGAAGGTCGTATCGTCACTCGGTAAGGACCATGATGGCCTGGACAATGTCACCGCCACATTCCTTCAGAGTCTTGGTGGCCACGTCCATGGACACGCTGGCCTGCGTCATGATGAGCTCGATGTCCCGGGGATCCATCCCCGTCCCGCTGTCAGCGGCGGCCGTGACCTGCTTCAGCTTGGCCATCAAACTTGTCAGCTCTGCCGCCCAGAACTCCTGCATGACCACCTTGTTGGCGTGGACGCTGGCTATGTGATCCAGCAGCGCTCCCGCTGAGCCGACGAAGACACATCCATCGCCGGAGCAGCTGTACCGGGCGTGCTGACACGCCTTGTGATGGCTGCTCCGGTTGTAGTAGTTCAACCTAGCGGTGCAGCCATGGGCGGCGTTAGGGCACGGCACGCGGACGGACTCGACCATGCGCTCCAGGCTATAGCTCCTGGTGTAGCCACGACCACCTAAGTCGACACGGCACACATAGCACGTTGTTTTGCCGGTGGCCAAGAGCTTTTTGCAGCATGTCGAACACACAGCGTGACCCTCCATGCACTGCATGCATGCAGCAGCCATTCAAAATCAACATGCATATCATATCCATTCAAAATCAACACGATAACGTGAAATATTATATGTTAGGAAGTCATGCATATACCTGGAAGATGGGGGGCTTCAACGGGAGGTAGCAGACGTCGCAGTCGAAGGCGGCAGCGTCCACCACGGTCATGGTCGACGTCCCGTCCGCCGCCACGAGATCGTCAGCGACATCGTCGTTCTTCTCCAATGATGACTTCGTCGCCATCGATTATTCTGTATACCTCAATCGCTCGTGTAGTCTTCTTGTTTCATATGCCGTTTATATGCAAACAGACTATACTTCATCGATTAGATTCCTATATGAGTATATATACACACAAAAGATAGTATCCGATCCGGTAACGGTAAATCATCAAAGACGATTTGCAAGTCCCGTATTAGGTCCACACGATAACGTTACGTCGATACAAACTTGCATTATAGAAGAGTTGTATTTTGTAGTTGTCACGCTATTAGCTAGTTTCTGTACGAGGTAGGCACAGGGAAAGGAAATTTCTGGACACACACACTTCCATTACCACGAAATAGAACATCCTTCAGGTCAAAACCCATCAAGGAACTTGTGACTAGGAGTGTGTTTGGATGGTGGGTTGATGTGGGTTGGTGCGGGTTCGACCCAGATCAATCGGTGTTTGGATGAAAAGTGAAGGGGGATGGGTTCAGCCCAATAGGGAATATTCCCTCCAGATGCGGGTCGAGCGGATTCGCCAAAATCAAAGAAACCCGGCCGACCCACGTCTATGGCGTTTGGCTCCGTCTTCTGCGCGTCTCGCACAAGCAAGTGGCCGGCATAGCAGGGGCTTCCATCGACGCTGGCGTCTAACCGCCGGGGCGACGCTGGCCACCGGGCTGGCGTGGGGCGGAGCCAGAATCGCCGTGCGGGACCTGTGCGGGGCGACCACCGCGTGGAGAGGAGGCCGGCGAGCGGCAGTGTGCAGGGCGAGGCGGAGGCGCCGCTATGGGCGCGGGTCCTGGGCCACCGGGACGGGGAGGCCGGAGTGCCTGTGGGCGCCAGGGAGAGGACGCAGCGCAGGCGCGAGGCGAGGCAGAGATAAGGGGGCGAGGCGGTGGGAGATGGCGGAGCGCCGGCGAGCGGCAGGGGAGGGCGGGCGGAGCGCTGGACCTGGGCCGCCGAGACAGGGAGGCCGGGAGGGGAGACGAGGCGGAACAGGGTGGCGTGGCCTCCGGCGCTAGGCGGCGCGGCCCGATGAGGCAGGCCGACAGCGCAGGACGGGGAGGCGTGGCGCTTGGCGTGGGAGGCGGTAGGAGGAAGAAGATAAGGAGAGAAAAATAAAAAAATATGAGAATGACAGATGGACCCCACTAATTGTACTATTAACGGTGTTAAAATGGCATCCATTAATTCCAACCCCCTTCATCCCTTCAACCAAACAGAAAACTAGGTCGAACCCAACTCCCTAACCAAACAAGAGATGGGTTCACTCCATCCCACAAAATTGGGTCGGACCCAACCCAACCCAGAAAGTCTCCAAACCAAACACACCCTAGAGGTTCCGCATGTGAATCGTCAATAGCCACACTAAACCACAATGTCATTTATGACTTAGTGAATGTTCCTTTCCTTTTTATATTCACTTTAGTTGATCTTGTAATAAATATTTAAGGCTCTAACCAATTTCAAATAAAAAGAAATCTAAAATAAAGTTTTATATCTAGTCAAGTACTAATACTTTGGTTCAGGTAGGTAGTATCTACATCGAAGTTCATTTCGAAAATTATAAGAACAAATAAAATTTGAAACTTTAATAAATTTATTCAAACATGGTTTTCGAATTACAAATAATTTTGAATGAAAAAGTCATCAACTACAAATTTATATTTCTCTTCGAGTTCATCCACTTTGATGTCGGTTAGGTTTTTTGAAAAAATCAAGATAATTGAATATCAACATTCACTACTCCAAAAAACTTAACCGAGGCAGCCATTTTTGGTTTTCTGAGGCGGGCAAAGGCAACTGTCGTGGTTGAAAGGTACATTCATTTGAATTTGAATTTAAAATTAATTTCGTTTTCACAAATTAAAATGACACACATATAACACATTCATACATAAGACATGACACATTCTTACATTCATTTAGGTGTTCTCGTTCTCAGTGTCTTTGTAACGTGCCTGTTAATTAACCCATTAATCGAGGCGGGCGGTTGGGAAGCAAGCTAGCTTGGCGGCCTTGGTTAAGTTTTGAGGTGTGTTAATCAATCATGTAGTAGTGATTTTGAGAAACTAAGCCATATCTTTTCTTGATAGATACAACAATTTACTTTACAATCGTTGTCATTGGAGGAAATTTGCACTTTAATTCCCTGGGGGTTTAAAATACACTCATGAAAATGTACATTTTTCTCGATACTATGCAAGAACACTCAAGTGAACGAGGTAAAAACCTGTAGCAAAACAGTTTTCTGTTAAATGTACTAGATCACCCATGCCATCAGCTAGTATAATCTTTGAGCTCACAATGCATTATATATAACTCAGTCCTCATCAACCAGAAATACAACGGCTACAATCAGTTGTACCGAGAACTTTTTTCTGGCAGGGGGGAGGTCATAAGAAAAAGTATCACCTCATTAAGTGGAAAAGAATCTGTAGGAGTAAGAAAAAAGGGGGTGTTGGAATCAAAGATTTGACTAAACTCAACACTAGTCTCATGTGTAAGTGGTGGTGGAAATTAGATACAGAGGAAGGGCTATGGCAGGAAATAGTGAGAGCTAAGTACTTGAGGAGACACACTATTCATACTGTTGACCATAAACTAGATGATTCTCCAATGTGGAGTGACCTACTGAAAGTTAAGAATTTATATCTGAAAGGTAGATCTATAGAAATCAAGAATGGGGAGAAGGTCAGGTTCTGGGAGGATAGTTGGCTTTTTGATAAGCCTCTTTGTCTGATTATTCCTGAGCTTTACTTGTTGTGTGATCAAAAGGAAGTAAGTGTTATTGATATCAAAATGAGGAGAGTAAACATATCATTCAGGAGGTGGCTCCCACCTGAGTTGAACAATATTTGGGGAAAATTTGGGGCTTAGTCAATAACTTTAATCTGTCCTTAGATAAAGATAGGGTAATCTGGAAATGGGGAGTGAAAAAGAAATTCGCTGTGAAATCTCTATATGAAAAGTTAACTGCAAATGAAAATGGCATGTATTTGAAGCACATTTGGAAAGGGAAAATCCCTCAGAAAATAAAATTCTTTATGTGGCTCTTGTCTCTTGGTGTCATTTTGACCAAGGACAATCTGCTTAGGAGAAAATGGATTGGAACACCTGAGTGTTATTTTTGTGATGAAGAAGAATCAATTGATCACCTATTTTTCAGATGTTCAGTTGCTAGAATAATCTGGGCATGCATTGCCAATTGTATTGGTGCAAATAACATCCCAGGTTCTATTGAAATGTGTTGGCAGTGGCTAGATACTTGGCTTCCTAATGCTAAACAGATTCATGTTTTGGGTGTTTCTGCTGTGTGTTGGGGTATATGGTGTGCAAGAAATAGAGCTTGTTTTGATAAAAAAATAATCAAATCTCCATTGGAGATTATTTGCTATATTGGGGCACTGATGAGGTTTTGGGCAGGTCTGTTTCCTGAGATGGAGAAGGAGACCATCGAAGAAGGTATCAACTTGATGGTGAATGTGGCCATGAAATTCTTGGCTTCAAAGAAACCCAAACTGTACAACGCAGGGGGGCAAGGCACAAGTACAGGGGGGAGCCCTCGCTATAAGACTGATGAAGACTGAGGCGCCAAGTCAACCTTCGCTGGCAAGTATGATGATTGAAGGGAGATGGCTTGTTTGGAGGCGGAACAAGATGGTGCAAAGCCTGGTAGTCTGCAGCGCGCTTGCTTGTTAGCAGGGTTTCCGTTTCCCTCTTTTGTTTAAGTCTCGGTAGTATTTCGTTTTGTGTCTTCAGGTCTGTTCCTTTTGCGTGGGAGATAAAACGCAGTCTGTTGGGAGTTGTTGCTCTTTTGAGCCTGGTGCCCCCCAGTCCTAGGGCCTTCCTTTTTTGCTGCTTTTTTCGTTTTTCAACAACTTAAACTGTATTTCCGTTCGTTTTTGAATGGGAATGGGGATCCCCCAAATATATATAAAAAAAAACAATCAGTTGTACCAAGTATAAATCATGAATGAATATTGATGCTACAGCTGAGTAGCACCCGATAGATCTGGGTTCGACTCCCGGGGGCGGGGGGGACGAATTTAAATAAGTCTATATTATTAAAAAATAAAAAACATAGGCTGAGTTTTCCCTTGCTAATTTCGGTCAAAAAAATATTGATGCTACAAATATATACCACATATCTCCTGTTAAGACATCACACCCCGGCCAACATACATATACATCCCGAAAAAGCATGGAGTTATTCAAAACTGTACAACAACTTTTATCTCCAAATCCACACCTGGTTCTACGCTGAAACAAGAAAATTGAAATAAATTTGTGAATCAATAGGAACTTCAGTAACTCGCAATTGTTTCCAGATACCAAGTACCTCTGAATGTTATCAAATACGGAACAACTGTTTTATCATTCTTTCCTTAGAATTTGTAAATATTCAGAAGAAAGAAAATGATTGTCGCTTAGCAGTTTTTCCAACCATTTCACTATTAGGTAATGCATGCATTACTTATTCTAAAGAACTATTAATCAAAAATTTAAAATGCATAACAACCGGAACAAATATTGGAGCAGAGTAGAAACCTAACCATGAAGAGGCTGCCCTTGGAAAGGCAGGAGTGGGGAGAGTGAGACAGGATTACGAGGGAGCTGATCAGGGAGGCAAATGCAGGGAGGCGGGGACGGGATTGTCAGGAAGTTTGATTGGCGCCATGACGAAGCCGAGCAACCTACGGGTTGTAGGGATGCACAATCGATCGCAGGGGGCGGGGAGAACGATTGCACGCAGCGGGGGCAGACCTGCTCTTCCGGTGTTCCCTCAACGTGCTACATGTGTTCGTTGCAGCTACCTGAGGAGGAGGAGGACCGTAGCAGCCAAGTTACCGGAACATAGGAAACGTGGTATGGAAACATGTTATGTGGTACTCCTCACTTTCAAAAACTATGGAACGAAAGGGGCATACAACTACACCTCGTTCCCTTCAACTAATGGAACAGTACCAAATCTAATTGGAACATAGCCCAGAACGTGTACCCAAAAATTTCACGATGCCTATCCCCAAGACCAATGAAGCATTAATTTCCATCTAAATCACAGCAGTCGTTAACTAAAAAAACGGAAGCATTAGCGCTCAGGACAGGTCGATCAAAGCCAGGTTGTCTTAAGCTAATCGGGGGGGGGGGGCACGAACAGTCCCCACCTTTTCCATTATTGCCACCGATCCCGGCCTTAAGCCGGTGGGTGGTCTGGGGCGCAGCGCCTACACCGGAAGATCGTGGTGATTACAACAGCTCAAACAAATGAAGCAGCAGGGGCGAGGGAGTGGATTAATCAACTGGAGAGAGCTCCAGAAGTCATACACAGTACACAACTTTTGAGGGATCTGGCAACGCCACAGCTGGATCGAGGCCTTGCACGCCATCAGCAGCCTGTCGACGCTGACCGGCATCCTCCGAAAGACCACCTCATGGCGATGTTTCCATAACTCCTAGCAGAACAAGAGAAGCAAGCTTGAGAAGGCACCCTTCGGCGTACCTTGCGGCGGTCTGGTGACCCACAGGCCACAGTTCTTCCACCTAATGTGACTTACATCCCATCCAATTCTATTCCAGAAGTTCGTCGCGAACGAGCACCCAGTCATGATATGATCTGCATCCTCTCGACCGGTACCGCAAACCTCACAAACATCATCTTCCACAATGTGTTTCTTCTTGAGGTTGGTCTTGCACTGTATCCTGTTCTGAACCTACAACCATGCAAAGAATTTGACCCGCAGAGGAGCGAAGTTGTTCCAGACGAAGGCGAAGTAGGGCGCCCTATGGTCCTCCCCCATCGTCGCCACGTAGATGAGTTTCGACAGCAACTTGTGTTCAGCTCCTTCCATCGCACAGATGCGCCTATCAAAGCCAGGTTGATGACAGCGAGGACGTTGATGACGACGACGGACGTGTGGTGAGACACCCTCGTTTGATGATCACAAGGATGTTTGTTTCCTTTCTACTAAGCGGTGATCTCAGGGGCAGATCCACGAGGTGAGACGATGAATTAAACGGTGCCTTGCCTTTAGTTTTTTAAGTTGTGGGAGGAATATTTACGTGCATTTAGACTCGTAGAGCTACTTTATAAGCTACATAGTCTTGAAGCTTGTTATTACAACCGTTTTTCTAACAAGTCAAACTGTTCATATATAAGAAATAGGAGGCGTCTTGAAAAAATCTTTTGGTTTACCCGTGTATTGCGTCCACATCTTCAACGCCTGCGCCAGGGGTAGAACTGCCCCAGCGGCCCAACAGGGCAGCGGTACGCGCACGTCCGGCGGTGGGCGCTCCGGTGGCAGTAGACTGGCCTGGCGGCGCAGCCATAGGCAGCGTACGGGCAGGGCACCCGGACGGACTCGACCATGCGCTCCAGGCTATGGCTCCTCATGTAACCTAATAAGTTGACGCGGCACACATGGCACCTTGTGTTGCCGGTGGCCATGAGCTTTTCGCGGCATGTCGAACACACAGCGTGCCCCTCCATGCACTGCAGGCAGTAGCGACCAATCAATGAACATGTGTATGCATATATATATATGTTATATATACATATCCTCAAACAAACCTGTGAAGTATTATGTTGTTTATATTTAGGATTTGCGACGTTATACCTGGAAGATTGGCGGCTTGAGCGGGAGGTAGCAGATGCCGCAGTCGAAGGCGCCGGCGTCCTCCACCATCATACGGGTAGTGTACGGGCAGGGCACCCGGACGGACTCGACCATACGCTCCAGGCTATGGCTCCTGATGTAGCCACGGTCAGCTAAGTCGATGCTGCACACATAGCACCTTGTGTTGCCGGCGGCCATGAGCTTCTCGCGACATGTCGAACACACAGCGTGCCCCTCCATGCACTGCATGTAGTAGCCAATGCAATCAATCAGCATGAATGTCATATATCCTCCCATAATCTGTAAACTATTATGTTGTTTATTTAGGACGTCATATACCTGGAAGATTGGGGGCTTGAACGGGAGGTAACAGATGCAGCAGTCGAAGGCGCCGGCGTCCACCGTCATCGTCGACGTCCCATCCGCCGCCACGAGATCGTCAACGCCATTGTCGTCGGTGTCGTCGGACCCCTTCTCCCATGATGTCTTCGTCGTCATCGATTATATTCTCCCTCAATCGCTCTCACGTAGTCTTGGTTTCATATGCCCAGCCTGGATATGCAAATACACAAAGATTGCTTCTTCCAACTTGATGTCGGCCGGCTGACGAGGAGCACGATATCTCAGCTTGTATCCGATCTGGTAACGGTAAATAAATCGTCGAAAGATCGTAAGGAAAGCCCCGTCGGTCTACAGGAGTACAGGACAACGTCGATACAAACTTGGATTATACAGGAGTTGTACTTTATAGTTTTTTGTTAGGTTGTGTATGGAAGGTAGTCATATAGGGAAAGGAAAACTTTCTGGACACTCTTCCATTATCACAAAACAAAATATCATTGAGGGTCAAAACCTTACCCATCGAGAAACTTGTGGGTCATTTGGGAAAAAAAATTAAAACTCTGGCTTGTAGTCCAATGGTAGGACGATCAAGTGGAACGCTACCCACTAGGGTTCTAAACCTGGTGCTCGCACCTTTTCTTGGGATTTTTCCAAGGATTTGCCGGCGTTATGCATTAAGTGGTAAGCGACGTTCCCGTCGACGACGAGGTGCCAGTGGTGACTTCGAGAATATGCCAAGTGCTCAGTCCTTCGAAGGTGCTCATAGGGGTAGGGGTAGGATTTGCGTACGTGTGTTCATAGGTGTGAGTGTGCGTACGTATTATGAGTGTCTGCGTTATAATGTGTAATCTCAAAAAAAACATTTTTTTATATTACGAATAATTTTAAATAAAAAATAAAGCCATCAAATAAAAAAAATTATATCCCTTCATGCTCTACTAGTTTGGTGTAGTTTGTATCTCCATCTGAGGTTAAAACATAAATTTTCAAAATAAGAATTCCAACATTTCTCAAAACATATTTTTTTCCCTTGATATAGGTAACAACAACTTACATGAGGGTTCACGCGTAAGAAAACTAGCAATTCCTTGAGAGTTTCTAAATAGGTCATGCCCTGCACCTACTAGCTTGGGGAGCACGTATCTAGGTACACGGCTCCTCAAGGCTAGTAGAAGCAGGGCACCTCAGGGCTTACTCGTGGCGGCGCAGAGCTAGCTC
Organism: Themeda triandra; assembly: GCA_018135685.1. Classification (NCBI taxonomy): domain Eukaryota; kingdom Viridiplantae; phylum Streptophyta; class Magnoliopsida; order Poales; family Poaceae; genus Themeda; species Themeda triandra. Next base: position 153,208 of record JAENPR010000716.1, on the reverse strand, counting down.
TCGCTCGGTTACTCCTATCGTCATAGGCTCTGCGTCGGGAGGCCTCCATCTTGTCGTTGCACAGAAGATCCGATGGAGCACCGATCAAATAAATGGCTAGATTTTTATTTGGGCCCACAGATGAAAAGATGCATATTGTGAAGGATAGTTTTTTGGAACAATATCCTAAATGATAGAAGCTGAGTTAGTTTCACCATTAGGACTACTCTGGGGCAATGCTGTTTAATGTAGGGTGAATTTTCCATTCCTTTGCTCACCCGCCATCGAAAAGAGGGTGGATTTTCCGCTCGTTTGCTCACTAGCCATAGGATGGGACGCAGCTAAATGGAAGCTTTTCAATTCCTTGTCTTAACACACCACATGAGTGCTTATTCTAGTACTACATCCGTTTTAAACATAGTCGCTCTAACTTTTTCAGATACATAATTTTTAGTATTACATATGTAGACATAAAATGTATATCTAGATCAATAGAAAAAAGATATGAATTCAAAACGGCTTATAATTTAGAATGGAGCAAGTGTTCACAGTTTCACACCACTTCATTACAAAAGCTACTATAGTTTACCACTACAGCACGCAAAGACTAGCAGCACATCTAAGCAACGAAATATCTAGAATGCTAAAAATTAGCATATCTATACAGTACGTAGCCTTATGTGGATGGTTCATATGCTTGTTTACGATGAATCGATGGAAAATACAACATTGACACGAACAGTACTCTCCTCTGATCCACCATACTTCGGAATGAAGAACTGGAAGGAGATGCTCGGATCTGGCAGCCCATTTGAGGGACATGTGCGTTCAAGCTGTAAATTAGATGAGAAGTAATGCTCGCGCCGTTTATGTAAAAACTTCATGAACCAGAGCTCAAGGTTGCATGTCATGTTCCTTGACACTGGTGCTGAGGAGCTGCTGGCCATGGCAGAAAGAGAGCCTATCGAGACCACAGAGATGGCGTGGCCAAACAGTGTACTCCCCATGTTCAGCAGGAGCAGGTACTTGGTGCTGCCGCGGATGGCAGTGAGGAAGTTGAAGCCATCAGGGCAATCGCAACGCGGGCAGTACTTGCGTACTGCCTCAAGATAAATGTAGTTGAGGCGAAGATCGAAGCAGTAAATTGTGCAACGCAAGCATACGAGTCTGGTTGTTTCACTGTCACATGTTGCAGCTTTTGCACAGTAGGAATCTTGCATGCTCGTAGAGAGAAGCGGAGAGAGACTACGCCTGGCAGCACGAATCAGAAGCCACAATGCAGTTTTGAGCTGTTGCTTCGCACTTTTCGCAGACGGAGCTATCGCAGCTTCTGCAGGCAGCACTGACACCCTGCAGAGCCACCATTCCATATGACACGTAGATTTGAAGCCAACGTGGACACTAGGGCAGTACGCCAACCTGGAGCGATGTAGAAGCCCTCATAGAGGTTGATGCAAAAGGAATCACCGGCACGTGCCTCAGCAGTGCACGGCCATTTGTGCGCCACCGCGAGGTGCTCAATCAGCATCGGTACAGAGCCGACGAAGCTACAGCCGTCACCGGGGCAGTGGCACGGTGCATGCGGGCACTCCAGGATGTGCTCCTCGCGGGCATGATACAAAGGCCGGGTATCGCAGCCGTAGGGCGCGTGCGGACACGGTCCACGGATGGAGTTCATCATGTCCTCCATGGCATGGCACCGTTGGTAGCCACTGGGTAAGGCGACTGCGCACAAGTGGCACTTGCGCGCATCCTTGAGTTTCTTGGAGCACAGCGAGCACAGCACATGCCCCACGCCACACTGAACAGAGTCATATCAGAAGATTCAAAAAGTGTAATTGTAAGCAGAGGAATACAAGGGCGATCGAACCTCACATGACCATGACCAGATCATCAGACGTGTACGTACGTACCTGGAAGATGGGTGGTTTCAGCGGGAGGTAGCAGACGCCGCACTCCAGCAAGTGTTCGTCCACCGTGAGATCACGGGCCAACACCGGAGCCGACGAAGAGCCCTTCTCGACGCCACCGCTTGGAAGAACCTCCGAAGATCCAGCTCCTTGTGCGCATAAAGCCTCCGAACCTCCTGCACCGACGAGATCGGGTCGCATTCGCTTTGGATCTTGTCCTCCGGCCGCATCTGGCGTGGTGCCCTGGCGCCGCCGCCCAGACATACTTGATCCGGTGCCCTCTCCTCCGCTATGACTTGTGTGTTGTTTGCACTATTTTTTTTTTATGGAACGTGTTGTTTGCACTATTGCTCGCCTCGCCGTTCCAATTTATATTAAAGAGAGACCGCACACGCGCCGTATTTGAACTCAATTCTCGCAGTCATTTTGCACGCGAGCCCAGAGGGAGAACGGGAGCCAAAGAGGCACAGCACTAGTTGGATGTGAAAGCGAGTAATAGTCCGCTTCGATTTCCCAAGCCGCACCGTCAAAGATTTTTGAAACTTCTGATAACTTAAAACACGATTTTGGATTAAGTTCTCTAAACTTAATATTGAAATAAAAAAAAGCCATCAACTATTTATATCTTTCTTCGAGATCTACTAGTTTAGTGTAGGATGTATATCCATCTTAGATTGTTTGAAAAATTCTAAACAATTGAATTTCAAAGTTCTGAGAACTTAAAACATATTATTTTTTTCTTGATAGATACAACAATTCACTATACAGACGTTGGCACTCAAGAAAGAAACTTGTACTTCAATTTCATGGGGCTGTTCTTTATTACAGACAAGAGTATATAACAATATAGGAACTCTCAAAAACGAAGCTTTGAAGCGAGAATAAACAGTGTTTCCAAAAACTATAGCTAAAAAGCAAGTCTATTGGTGAATCATGAGCCGTACATGTCTTGCAAACACCTCCATTGTGATTGCCTCAATAATCTTGCATCCCAACATCATCAAAAGGTGATCCTCCTCCTTCTATAATAGTAGTGACCAGGACCTAGTCAAGTAAGTCCTTATTAAACACAATATCATTTCAGGTTAGCCATATTGCCCAATAAATGACACTTGCACTCACAAGAATCTAATATTTCAGTTTCTTATTTAATCCTTCGAACCAAACTGTAAACAAATTGTGTACACTAATTGCTGGTATTAAATTAAAGTAAACATGAACAACTCTTCACAGAAATTTAGCAAAATAACAGTCAAAGAATAAATATAGTATATACTCATTTGAAGTATAGAAACAACACTTCTTATCGCCTTGCCACTGTGGTCGTCCTAAATTATCTTTTGTTAATATTACTTCTTTGTATAAATACCACATAAAGACTTTAGTTTTGAGAGGTAGTTTAAGTTTCTAGATTATGGTAAATCTTATGCTCCTAATAAGGCTTTATACATATATTTGATTGAAAATAAACTACTCTGATGTAGCCCCCACACAAAGCGATCTCTCTGGGGTTTGTTAGTTGTATATCTGCAACCATAGCCACCACATTGTGCCACGCTTGCAAGTTAACCTCCACCGGGGATCTCCTGAAAGCTACATTTAATGGTGTTATGGACAACACTGGTGAAAACTTCATTTAATGGTGTTATAGACAACACTGATCTAACAAATGCACTTTTTTCTCACAATATTATACAGTGCAAGAAACACCGATTTTAGTGGGCATGGTATTATCAAGAATTCTTCTAAAATCGCACTTGAGACACATCACCTATATTAAACTTGCCCAAGGAGAGGAACTCCCCCTTGACCTTTAAGAGGCCAGCCCAAAACTAAGAGATATGATTTACCTTGGCGGTTTGTGACAATACTCAAGGATATTGGCGGATTGACTTGGTCTATTATTAGTTCATAGTTAGTATAATTTTTAGCCTTAGTATTATTTAGAGCCCCCCCACCCCACCCCACCCCCTATCTTGATCCGTTTCTGCATCCGCCGCTGCTCATGGAAACATCCAATTACCTTTGCGATTCAATTTAACTTGCACTAAAGAAAACATACAGTATAATTACCTTGACGATTTGGTAGCTGTCAAGAAATATGCTTTTTCATGAAATTTTTCTGTAACTGTCAATGTAATGGTATATTTCTTAAGGGTTCATTCTCGCTGGCCAAGAAAATTAGTGGCCCTCAAGGGTATTCAATTTTATGGTAGTATTCACTATTGATGGGGGAGCGTGCACATATATCTATAACTTTTATAAAGATAATGCTCACTATCTCTTTCTTCTGACATGCAGAACGTTCACTTCAGTTGTCCACTATCAGCTCCAGTATCTATTTCTCTTGGTATGCAAAACGTCCATCTCAGCATTCTACTATTGACCCTACTATCTATTTCTCTTGACATGCAAAGCGTCCACCTCAGCAATCCACTAGGTGTTCACTTTAGCGGCCCACGTTCATTTACGATTAAGGTTCACTAGCAAAAGAATTATAATACCCAGATCCATGAGACACATCATCCACTATGGAAATAATCTTCACGATTGTGCTAATAAATCTATACATATATTATGTTCTTACGTCCTAAATCCTAAACTGCTAGAAAGCTAATGCCCACTAGACTATTTCTCTAGCTTTTTCTTACGCCATATCATCCGCTTACGTCATCATCCACTCCTACCATGCATCCACTATTGAATTTCCACATACATGTAAAACATCTGAAGAGACATCCCTTAAATTTAATATGAACACACTTCGATCCATACATAAATTTTCTCATACATCACAACACAAGAAAATTCATGCAACCACGGAGAATACACTCCTCCATACCCGCACCAACACGCGGGAAATCCACCTAGTAGTTACTATAACACTCTACATATACATCACCTAATTCATATTAATTAACATTCTAATCTATTTATATTCCTCTTTTATATCCACATCAACAAGTGGGAAATCCTCTAGTTATACATGCATATGGGTCTCTTGAACCTGAGCCACTAATAACACACACATAGATCGGGCCTGGTCTGTATCCATTTTTTGCAGTCGTTGCAGCGTTGCACCGATTCAGTAGCAAACACAAAGTAAAACATATCCTTCAAGCAGGTGGCAATTTCTGGTGTGATTGTTTCCCCTGTTAAACGGTCGAAACCGGTAACAAAAATATAAGGGCCTGGGTTCCCTTCAAAAAAAATATATGTATACGGTCCTGGGGCACAGTTTTTGGCGAAAAAAACAATGTACCCAGAGCAGCTCGAGCTTCGGACAGTTGAACGGCTCAACTAGAGACCTCAGCATATACAGAGTTTAAATCAGAGATCAAGGAGATGGACCAATGCCCGACGGAGTCGATCTGTGCAAACCATGGCTGAACGGTGTACTCGCCATGTTCAGCAGGAGCGGGTACTTAGCGCAGCCGCGTACGGCAGTGACCAGTGAGGAAGTTGAAGCCATCACGGAGCTTGACGTCAAAGGTATAACCAGGACGGACCTCTGCAGTGCACGGCCAGATGTCCGCCGCCACGAGGTGCTCAACGAGCATTGTGATACAGAGCCCACAATGCCACAGCCGTCGCCGAGGCAGTGGCACACGGTGCGTTTGGGCACTCTAGGATATATGTTGTTCTCGCGGGCGTGATACACTGGCGTTGTATCACAGCCGTAGGGCTCATGCGGGCAGGGGCCACATGGAGTTCATCATGTCCTCCATATATAAGGAAGTAGCCTCAAGAAAAGAAAAAACATCAAGGAACTTGTGACTACAGGTTTCGCATGCGAATTGTCACTTACCCACTAAACCATAATGTCATTTGTGACTTAGTGAATGTGCCTTTCGTTTTATATTCAACTTGAGACTCTAAGCCATTTTAAATGAAAAAAAAACTAAACTGAAAGATTTATATCTGGTCAAGTACTAACATTGGTTTAGGGTTGCAGTCCAGGGCGGGCTTCCAGAAGCCCCACAAAGGTAGCCCCTGCCCAGGGCCGGCGGTGTCTCAACTGCACATCCCAGGGCCCCCTGGTGCACCGCGGGTGACTCCAAACTCCCCGCTGAGTCCATCCCGCCGGTCGTCGGGTCTCCTGCCGTCAGCTGCTCTCCTGGCGGCTCGTCGTCCGAGTCGGTGACCCCGGGGTACTCGACGTCCTCGCCGGAGCGTCCCCCGGGACGTTGTGGTCGCGGCGCTGGGGAGGTCCCGCGAAAGCCGCAGTCCATCCATCATCTGCGTCGCACAAGGTCTCCCACTATGGTGGGGTGTTCATCCGGTCCACCTGCCGCGAGAAAGTACCCGGGACGAGGAAGCCCGGTGGTCCCTCGGCGAGATCCTCTCCCCAGTGGGCGAGGAGGGCGAGGGTCCCCTCCGTCGTGTCGTCGTGCCCACAGTGCACCGGCGTAGACGGGTCGACCTCCGTTGGGTCGGCAACCCCCGTCGCCTCCTCCTGTTCGGCGTCCACCGTCCTCTCTCGGCGACCGTGGTAACAGCGTGGTCGAGCCCAGACAGTGTACCAAAACCGGGTGGCCCGTCCGCAAGCATCCCTCCACAGAGGTCGAGCAGCGCCAGTGTGCCCTGCGCGTCTGGGTCGTCCCCAGCGCCGTCAGTGGCCGGGGCCACCGCGGCCTCCTCAGGCGCAACAACCAGGCGGTCCCCGAGAGGTGTGGTGGCCGCTGGAGTGGTGGTCGCCCCGGGTGACGGGGCGGCCGGTCGAAACTCACCCTCCTCCCAGGCCACCTCGGCCGCTGTGCCAGGGGGTGTCGGCGGTGGCGCGCGCGGACGCCACTCCTGTTGCGGCATCTTCTTGCGGTCGACCCTGCGACGGCCGGCGCGGCGCCTGTTGGCGGTCCTTAACTCTGATTTTTACCCGCCAATAATAGATCGTTATGGTGGAAATAAATATTTTATTGCACATATATCTTTACTATTGACCTAGTTCCACCTGTGCTTGGAGAAAATACTGTTTTGCAGAAAATACACCAAGTACAGGAATTTCCGAAATAAAAGTACAATTTTCGGAAGGCGCAAAACGAGCTAGAAGAGCAAGTGGGCCATCTGGAGGCCACATGGGCCAGAAACACCAGCAAGGACACAAACCAGGAGGCAGCCCAGGCAAAGCTACATCTTTGGTATAAATCTATAGAGCGTTCTTCCTTAGTCAAGTTCTCATCTTATTTATATAGTCGTGCATATGAACTAGAGTATAGTCTAGTACACGATATATTCGATGATCAAGAACTAGACCATAGTTCTTGTGAGAATTGTTCATCGTGTTCTACATTATTCTTCATCGTTCATATGTTTTACTTGTTTAGATTAGATTGTAGGAGAGGAATAGCGGTTCGATGTACCTTCGGGTTTGCCTATGTCTTAGCTCGTCCATCCGTAGGGTGGGAGTCTTGGGGGGACGTAGGTAGCTCCTTAGTATGCGGGCATGGTGCCCAGGTGCGAGGGAACCTTCGGATATGTCGGCATGCCACGGTTGAGGTGGTAGGCGGCAGGTGGTGACAACCCTGTCCGTCCCTTGTAATCCCCCACGTTCGTATGTCGAGTAGGAGTTCGTAAATGCCGCCATCGACAAGCGGACCAGGTTGCGCGGTCTCCCCATATTCCTAGTCTATAGTCGAGTCTTGACTTGTATAACATGTGGAATTAGCTGTTCCAGCATTGACTATGTAGGACCTGCCTGCTCCGCGTAGATTATTCTTTATTCTTTATTTTACCTTTATTCTTTGAGGTTGCTCTAAGTGTGTGTCCACTATCCAAACTACCGTATGCTTACCCCTGTATAGCACATTGGTCGGTTTCTCCTCATGCTAAATATTGTATTCATACACATGCTAGATTACTTAACTACCACATGCCTTCCTTTGGGAAATTATAAATAATGATACCCTGAATACTTCTGGGTGAAATGCTGCAACGATAGATCCGTGCGCTTGCGGATATTTATTCTAATAGGATGTGATCTATCTCTTGGCAAAACTCGCGTAATTGCTAGAACCAATTTCTAGTAAATATGTCTAGTAAAGCCATTTAGCGTTTCTGGCGTTGTTATCAGGATTAGGCTCTAAGTCTATTTTTGGTAATCGCGCTAAGAAATGCCAACAAGCATTTCTGGCACCGTTGCCAGGGAAGGCATGGAAGTTAAGCATCTAGCAGCATGGATATGCATATGATATATAAAATGAGAAACGACAATGTCTATACAGGCTAACTTTTATGTTTTCTCCTGTTGTGGATGAAAATAGGATAGTGCATGACCGGTTTCTCTCTGCCGAAAAATTTCAACTCAAATCCGGAGGCACTCCTAAGGAGGAAGAGGACTCGTGCCCTTTCCTCTTCTGCTACTCCGCCGACAGATAAACCAGTCAACGTTACACCTACTACGCCGCACTCCATGGCCAAGTCCCTGCGCGAGTTCTCTGTCCCCAATGTTGCCAACGTGCCCACTGGGCCCGGTGTCAACTTGGGAGACAAGAACTTCGAGCTCTGGACTGGGCTCATTACCATGGTGCAGGCAAGTTCATTCTGTGGACTGCCTAGTGAGGATGCCAACGCCCATCTTCAGCGTTTCTTGGAGATATGCGACACCATCGTCATCAAGGATGTCGCACCTGATGCAATCAGGCTCAGGCTCTTCCCTTTCTCCCTTGTGGGAAAGGCGAAGACCTGGTTCTACAAGGACAAGGCCGCTGTTGACACATGGAGCAAGTGCTCCACTGCGTTTCTCGCTAAATTCTTCCCCATGGGCAAAACCAATGCCCTGCGGGGAGAATCGCCAACTTCCAGCGAGACGGCTGGAACCCATCCCGAGGCATGGGAGAGGCTCCGGGAGTACATCCGGGAATGCCCTCACCATGGGATGGAAAGTTGGTCGTTCTCGGAACTTCTACAACGGGTTAACACCCATGTCGAAGGGGCACACAGACGCCGCAGGCGGCGCGCATTCCTATCATTAAGCGTTGATAGTGCCACGGCACTGATCAACAAAATGGTAGAGAACCAAGCTTGGGGGGAGGACCGCGCCCCCACTAAGGGACAAAAAGGCATGCATACCGTGAAGGACGCGGATATGCTTGCCGCAAAAATAGACCTACTCCTGAAGAAGATTGATGGTGGTGCCATCAATGATGCATCCGGCACCGTCAACGCCATGGACGCTCGTATGACATGCGAGGTCTGTGGTGAAGCTGGACACTCGGGGAATAACTACCCCGAGACCCCTGAAGAGGCCGCCTACCTCAACAATGGGTTTCGCCAGCAACAAGGAGGAGGAAATGGCTGGAATAACCAGTCCCGTCCTCCATTCCAAGGTAATTCGAATTACGCCTCCGGGTTTAATTCGAATCAACCTTCATTGAAGGACCTGGTTTACAGCCAAGCCAAGATCAACGAAAATCTCACCAAATGCCGCAGATTGCCGCAGCGATCCCAACAAATGCTGACACGAGCAGGATCCCGGGGCAACCCGAGGTCCCGCCCGAGTCGGTGAACATGATCGCGACAGGGTTTGGTCACCCCTGTTAAGCCAAGCAAGCTTGGGGGAGCAATAAGAGCACCGACAAAGCAGGTCGTTAAGTATCTTCTTGCTACTCAAAAAAAAAGAGAAGAAAAGAGAGAGAGTAGAAGAGAAAAAAATATATATATGCCCCGGAAGAAAAGAGAAAAAAAGAGAAAAGAGAAAAAGAATAAAACTTCTTCTCTGAAAAAAAAAAGAAAAGAAGTTTTATTTTTGAAAAAAAATGTTTTTGATCCGCCGGGGCAGAAGCACCAACGGCTAGCGCCAAGGGCTAGCCGTTGGCGCCCAACGGCCAAAGGGGGACAGCAGCGGGGCCCGCCTGGGCGCGCACGCCCGAGGCGCGCTCGCGCCTGACCGGCAGAGGTGGGGCCCGGGCCGGCGGCCAACGGCTCTTAGCCGTTGCCCCTCCCCCCCTCGGCTGGTGCTTTGCCTATAAAAGGAAGGGGTGGCCGGGGTGCTCAACCACATCCCCTTCTCACACTTCTCACTCTCTTCCACCCCCACTTCCTATGCCACAAGCTTCCACTAGCAAATTTCGAGCAAAAGCGCAAGTGCTAGAGCAAGTCTCGGGTGTGGAAAAACAACTTCCACTAGTTCTTTCGCACCCGAGAACTAGCCACCGGCATAGTCCACCATGAGCGACTACAGTTCGTGGGGGTACGGTGAGGGCTCGAGCTCTTACTATGGTGCCCCCTACGAGCCCAAAGTGTCCGGGGAGGAGGCACCACCTGTGACCCCCGAGCCCGAGGGAATCTACACGGTCGACGCCCCGTACCTCGACCTGGAGGGCCAGCAGGAGCTGCAGAGGTACCATTGCCTCAAGGATCGGCTGTTCAACCACACGACGGTCTACGACGCCAACCTCATCAAGAAAATAGGTATGGATACCGACTTCGAAACCGTTTGGAGGGTGGTTGGTTGGGAGAACATCGATCCCATCGATGAGCAAGGTTCGCGCCTCTTGACCATCCAGTTTTTATGCACACTTGATTATGATGATGAGCATATTTACTTCCGTTTGTTTGGCACGGATTATCATCTTACTTGGAGAGAGCTCGCTCATCATCTAGGTTTTCATTCTAAGTGTGCACTTAAACTAGATGCATCCATCCCTGGTTTTGAGCGCAATTCTTTTTGGGAAAAGATTTCGGGTAGGGTAGAAGTTGGACCTTTCAAACCCCTGAACACCCAGATCCAACACCCTACCCTTAGACTCATGCATCGTTGGATCTCCATGACTTTGTTTCCTGCTGGCAAGATTAGATGGGTGCATTCTGTAGAGCTTAAACTTCTTTTTGCCATGGTTCATAAGTTCAAGGTCGCTCCTGTGAAGGAGATGTGCCTCCACTGGCTAGATATGGTTAAGAAGTCTTATGCTATCGGTTGCACCTCTCTCGTTACTCGCATTGCCAATGCTGTAGGAGCACTAGATGAGAACGATGTTGAGTATATTCCTCTTGATCGGCCGATTTGCGACTTGCGTGTCCTAAATCAAGGGCACACTTTGAAGGCCGATGAAAAAGATCATTTCTGTTTCTTCTTCTCCGGTTATGTAAATAAGATTCGGTTACCTAACCCGGATCTTTATTTACATAACTGTGATGTGCTCACCTTTGATTTGAAGACTGTAGAAGAAGCACGTAGGAAAGAACAGGTACCGAGAGCCAGTAGAGGAGGAGCTGAGGCTTATGCACAGCCTGACTCCCCTGCTCAGCTAGATGCTCCTATACAGCCTCCCCAGCAGTACAGTTATGGTGTATGGGAGGCCTACCAGGGCTACCCAGGCTACTCGGGGTGGGAGCAGTACCCTCAGCCTGCACAGACCGCTGAGAGGGCATGGTCCGAGGCAGGGACCGACGAGTGGGAGCGACAGAGGCAGTACACTGTCGACTCACCACCACCAGAGCAGGAGCCGACGCTGGCCACAGTCCATGCACGCATTGGGCAGCTGCAGATCCAGACGAACGACATCAGGAACACCCTGGGTAACTTCATGCATTCGACGACCTAGTGGCAGCAGCAGCACGGGCAGCGGTTCGACGCCCTTGCAGAGAGCCTCCGCATCCAGCAGGAGCAGCAGAGGGCCTACTGGAGGTCCCAAGGATACAACCCTGGGCCATGAGCTTCGGGATAAGCTTGGGGGAGGACCCCCACTTGAGGTACCTGCATTACATATTTAATTTCTCGCAATTTTTTCCATTATAGCATGTTTAAATTCAAGTCTCTTGCATTGAAAAAAATTCAAAAAAAATAATTTATTCCATTCCATATATGTGCCATGAAATATTTAGTTCTACCCATGTTGAAATGATTGGTTGCTCTGTCTTATGTCTCGCTTGTACTTGTTTAAAATAGAGTTTTCTCTAATATTTGGGTTTATCGGCTTTACATTATCATGCTCTAGAAACTTGATTTAGTGGGTTGCATACAATTACTCTCATCTAGGTTATTGCGCGATATGATATAATGACATAGACCACAACAATGACTTTGTCCCTTTGAGAAAACCTGATGTCCGGAGTCTTTGTTTCAAAAATTTCAAAAACAATAGTTCCTCAATGATCGCTAAATACCCACCAGAGCCATATGATTTATCTGTAGAACAAAAACCTTCATACGCTGCTTGTTCGTACATTGAGTTCGGTCGGATTGTTACCGACGCGAGATTATGACTCTACACCCACGATTGAGATTCACTTGCACCCACCAAATAAACGCCAACTCTTACACTGAGAGTTGCGCACAACATGCACCCTTTACCATCCGCTAACTCTTACACTGAGAGTTGCGCACCACTTTTTCCACCAAATAAAAATGCCGACCCTCACCCTGAGGATCGCGCACCCATCTCTTGTAGTTTGCAAAATTCTCCATGCATTGTTCATCATGACATCTCTCTCCACCTCATCCTTTCCATCAATAAAGTTATGGGCTATGTTCTTAGTCAGAAAAAAAAAGAGAGAAAAGAAAGAGAGGAAAGAAGAAAAAAATGAGAGAGATATATATAATTATAGGATTCACCACTCTTGTAGGCAAACCGGAAAAGTCTTGGATCCCCGTTCAAAAAAATGATGAGAGAATAGTTTTAGTTGCTCTTTAATAGCCCATCTTTTTCCTTCATCTCATCCACCAATAAAAGAGAGTATGTCATGATGCATGGAGACCCAAAAATACCACAAAAATTAGGAATCATCATTCATCCATCCACACACTTGCACATCTCAATTAAGATGTATAGCTTAATCTCCGTAAGGTTCAATCCTTGACCTTACAATATATGTGATACAAGTATGCCCACTTACATACCTACCCAGAACTCCACTCTCAGCTTTTTAGTGGTAGGAAGAAGGCAAAATTTTAAAATGCCTTTGGTGAGGTTACTATACATATTTGAGCGATCGAGTGGGTCATTTGAGGAACTTGGTCTATTTATAAAAACTTACAAAACCTCCGGACTGAAAGTTGATCTTGGGACGAATGAAAAGCACCGGTCTTTGAAACTGTTCTATTTTGCAATCGCCCAAGACTTGAGAAAATTAGAAGCCCCACTCTATCAGGAATCATAGAGGAGATACAATTGCCGATTTATTCAAATAATAGTAGAACGCTCTCTTTTATCTTGTACACTTGAGATATGATCGGCATCGAAGCAACCCCTGATCAACAACTCAAAGCAAAAGACTTGCTCGGGACGAGCAAGGGGTAAGCTTGGGGGATCTTGTTGGCGGTCCTTAACTCCGATTTTTACCCACCAATAATAGATCGTTATGGGGGAATAAATATTTTATTGCACATATATCTTTACTATTGACCTAGTTCCACCTGTGCTTGGAGAAAATACTGTTTTGCAGAAAATACACCAAGTACAGGAATTTCCAGAATAAAAGTACGCTTTTTGGAAGGCGCAAAACGAGCTAGACGAGCAAGTGGGCCATCTGGAGGCCACATGGGCCAGAAACACCAGCAAGGACACGACCCAGGTGGCAGCCCAGGCCCACCGACCAAAGTCGGTCAGGTGGAGGCGCCACCCAGGCGTGCGCCCCCCCTGCTGACTGGTGGGCCCGGCCAAGGTGGTTCGTTGCCTTCCATCCTGGGCATGACGGTTCCGCTGGTGCTTTTACCTCACTACCCCCGAACCGCCTTCAGTGCCCTATAAATGAAGAGGAGAGGCCCCCCACCAATACACACACCATTTGGAGCCATCTCTACACCTCTCACTTGTTCTTTTAGCGTTAGTGTTAGTCATTTGGAGCTAGGCAAAGCTACTTGGAGAGCTTGTCTCCAAGAGGAAAAGCTACATCTTTGGTATAAATCTATGGAGCATTCTTCCTTAGTCAAGTTCTCATCTTATTTATATAGTCGTGCATATGAACTAGAGTATAGTCTAGTACACGATATATTCGATGATCAAGAACTAGGCCATAGTTCTTGTGAGAATTGTTCATCGTGTTCTACATTGTTCTTCATCGTGTTCAGACGTAGGTAGCTCCTTAGTATGCGGGCATGGTGCCCAGGTGCGAGGGAACCTTCGGATATGTCGGCATGCCACGGTTGAGGTGGTAGGCGGCAGGTGGTGACAGCCCTGTCCGTCCCTTGTAATCCCCCACGTTCGTATGTCGAGTAGGAGTTTGTAAATGCCGCCATCGACTGGCAGACCAGTTGCCGCGGTCTCCCCATATTCCTAGTCTATAGTCGAGTCTTGACTTGTATAACATGTGGAATTAGTAGTTCCAGCATTGACTATATAGGACCTGCCTGCTCCGCGTAGATTATTCTTTATTCTTTATTTTACCTTTGTTCCTTTGAGGTTGCTCTAAGTGTGTGTCCACTATCCAAACTACCGTATGCTTACCCCTGTATAGCACATTGGTCGGTTTCTCCTCATGCTAAATATTGTATTCATACCCATGCTAGATTACTTAACTACCCCATGCCTTCCTTTGGGAAATTATAAATAACGATACCCTGAATACTTCCGGGTGAAATGCTGCAATGATAGATCCGTGCGCTTGCGGATATTTATTCTAATAGGATGTGATCTATCTCTTGGCAACACTCGCGTAGTTGCTAGAACCAGTTTCTAGTAAATATGTCGAGTAAAGCCATTTAGCGTTTCTGGCACTGTTATCAGGATTAGGCTCTAAGTCTATTTTTGGTAATCGCGCTAAGAAATGCCAACAGCGCCCTCGACGTCGCGGCCGGCGCGGCCGGACCTGCGTGCGCTTCGTCGTCGCCGTCCCGGGCCGCTGCTGCGCGGGGCTGGATCGATGGTCCTTGGCGGTTGGGTGCAGTGGCGAATCTAGAAAATTACCTCATTGGGGTCAAGGACTAATTGACGGGGTCAAACATGCATTGATTCACTATTTTAAGAATAATTTATAGGTGAATAAGAAGACTTCTAGTGTTATTTTTAGCAAGTTACCGGGGTCAGCTGACCCCGATGGTTACATGCTAGATCCGCCCCTGGTTGGGTGCCACGGCACCCTCCCGGTGTCGGGCCACAACCTCCGCCATGGTTGGCGTGACGCTGTCCACACGCTTCTGGTTGGGGCAGGTGATGATGAAACCCTCGGGGCACTGTCGGATCTGGAGCTCCCCCGGCTGGATCCCAATGGCCGTAGCAACCGCGGCCTAGACGACGGCGATATCCGCGTCAGGGCTGCGCCTGGTGGCGACGTCGGCGTCGATGACAGAGGAAAGCGGGGGCGACGATGCCGGCCCCTGCGCACCCACGTTCGTCCCCGGAGAGCGACGCGGCGGTGAGAATGAGCGGCCCCCAGCACAACCCGAGCTCCCATGGTTCGCACTCCAATTGCGCTTGGGTGCACGGACGGCGCCCGTGCCCCCGCGCCCGGAGGACGGACACGTCACAAGAGGCCTAGTGCAGCCACGGGCCCGGTGGTTGAGCCCATGGCAGTTCCAGCACCGGGGCTCCCGCTTGCACGTCGCAATCTGGTGCCCCGTTGCTGTGCAGTTGAGGCACCGTCCCTTGACATCCCACCTGCGCCTGCCGGCGGCTGAAGGCTGGCGCGCGTTCCGAGTCGGCCTCGCCGCCGTCACGCACGCAGCGACTTTCGGGGGTGGCTTGTGGGGTAGTACCTCACGCTATCCATCCCGGTCTGGAGGGGAAGCCTGACGGTTGGGGCCGAGTCTCCTCGACGCCGGGGGCCGTGGCTCCGGGTCCGGGCCGAGCCTCCGATGGGCCGGCGCGCGTGAGGTGGCCACCGGACCGAGCCTCCGCCGGGCCGGGACCCTCGGCTCCGGAGACGGCCCAAGACGTCGATGAACGATGGTCCTGGAGGTTGCTGTAGAGGTGGTCTTGGGGAAGGTTGTGGAGGTACCGGCGGCCTCCCGGTGCACTCGGCGGCGCAGCCTACGCCGGCGCCGCGGTGCGCCCATGCCGGCAGCTGACGGCCCCTGGGCATGGCCAGCTCGCCGACCGGGGAGGTGGGCACCCCGCCCAAGGACGGCTCCCTCACAGGGCGGCTCAAGAACTTCGCCAAGAGAGTCTTCCACAAGACGACCACTCCGCTCCTGCCAGCCAGGGGGGCCAACTCCAGCTCCGCCAAGCTACCTACGCGGAGCAGGCGCATCGCGGCCAACCCCCTCTCCAAGTACCCGATGGCGAAGAGAGGCGAGATCATCGCCATGAGGAAGATGGGGTTCATCGAGTCACAGCCGACGGAGGAGGGACGGCTGAAGCTGGATGCGATGTTCCTGGGAAGACGAGGAGATGCCCGGGCCTTGTGTGAGTTGTTCGCAGACGAGGAGCGACAGCAGCGACCGCGGAGACGCCGCGGGGCCGGGGGCCGCGCCTGAGCGTTCAAAGCCGGTGCGCGAAGACTAGAATGTCTAGTGCGTGAGTAATCCGTTTTGTACGCGTTCTGGGGTGGCGTGCTGTGTTTAATATTTGTATCCACCCCGGAAAAAAACCTATCAAACTCTCTTCTACTTAATACAATGATGCGCAAACGTTTTGCGTATTTGAGAAAAAAAACATTGGTTTAGGGTTATCTACATCCAAGAGTTCGTTTGGAAACATTTACGGAGAAATAACTTTAAAAACTGATAACTTAAAACATAAATTTTGCATTACAAAAAAATTTGAAATGAAAAGTCATCGACTACAATTTTAAATATCTCTTGGAGCGCTACTATTTTGGTGTATGTTGTAGCTCCATCTTTGGTCGTTTGGAAAATTCAGGGAATTTCAACATTTGAGCACTTAGAGAACATAATTTCTCCTTGATAGGTACATCAATTTACTTGATGGTTGGCACTGAAGGAAACAAGCACTTCGTTAGAAGTTTTCGGCTTTACCATTGCTTCTGACTTTTTGTTAAGCTGTTCTCATGTCTGTTTATTTGACAAAGATATTTTAGTATACTGTCAAAAAAAAAAGATATTTTAGTATAAGCTGGGAGAGTGGCTCTGACAAAAACTCTGCCAATGAAGACCTAAAATTTTAAAAGGTGTAATGGCACCCGGTTTGTTGGGAAGAACAACATAAGCTCTTTTGATCCTTTCTAATTCCATCTTCCCACAGTAGAAACCTTCTAGCAGTGTGCCAATTTTCAGCATTGATTATACGACCCCCCCCCCCCCCCCACACACACACACACAAGCTAAACAGTAGAAACCGGATTCCAAAAATACAAAACCTTAAGCCTGGAGTACTGTTTTTAGTTAAACGTACCGACGGGCTGTTTGAACGGATCAACCAGAGGCTTACCATATATGGAATTCAAATTAGAGATCCAGAGAATGAGACTATAAAATTTTCATTCCATGTAGTTCTATGACATATGCCATCGCACAGAAAAGTGCATTTTCTGTTGCGTTGCTCAGCGGCCATAAGAATTGGATACAACTAGATAGAAGCTTTTCAATTCCATCTCTCAACACACCACTTCAATGCTTAAGTCATTGTAGATTTTTCCAGATACATAATTTTTATATTGTATATCTAGATATAATGAATATACACAAAAAAAACTATATGAATATCTCTAAAACCAAATCATCTTATAATTTGGAATGTAGCTTCACTTCACACCACATCATTACAAAAGCTCCAAGCTCACCACTTCAACACAAAAGCTAGTTTTCAGTAAAATGACCAGCATCACATCTAAACAGAGCATTATGGAGCCTAGCCATGCACGTATGACTCGTAAGCTTGTCTACGACGACTTTATGGAAATTGCAGCCTTGACATGAACGGTAGCCTGACTACGATAATTTGGAAAGAAGAAGCGGTGGAAGGAGGCGGCGTTGGGAGCTGGCAGGAAGTAACTCGAGCGAGACGTGCACTGAAGTTGGAACTGGGATCTGTCACGCCCGCAGCGGAGCTCGAGGTCGCATGTCGTCTTCGTTGTCGCCGGCGCCGAGGAGATGCCGGCGGCCACGGCGGGCACAGAGCGTATCCAGACAGCTGAAATCATGTGCACGAACGGCTTATTCTCCATGACCAGCAGGAGCAGGTACTTGTCTCCACCACGGACGGTGGTGAGGAAGTTGAATCCAGCGCGGAGGTCGACGCCAAAGGGGTCACCGGCACTGGGCTCGGCAGTGCAGGGCCAGCTGTGCGCCGCCGTGAGGTGCTCAATCAGCGTGGTCACCGAGCCGACGAAACCGCAGCCGTCGCCGGGGCAGTAGCACGGTGCATGCGGGCACCGCAGGATGTGCGCCTCCCGGGCATGGTACACGAGCGGCCTTGCGACGTCGCAGCCGTAGGCCACGTGCGGACACGGGCCGCCGACGATGGTGTCCACCACGCGCTCCATGGCGTGGCACCGCTGGTAGCCGCCGGGCATGGCGACACGGCAGAGGTGGCACCTGCCGGTGTGCCTGAGCTTCTCGGAGCACGACGAGCACAGCGCATGTCCCACGGCGCACTGCACAAAGTCATGTACGTAGCAAACTATGTACGTAGCAGTAAAAAGAGAGGAAACGGGTCGACAAATCAACGGCGATATGTATACCTGGAAGATGGGCGGCTTCAGCGGGCGAAAGCAGATGCCGCAGTCCAGCACGTCCTCGTCGGCCACCGTCAGATCATGGACTATCATCACCGGAGCTAACGAAGAAGAGCCCTTGTCGACACCAACCTCCGATCGTCCACGTCCTCGTGTGCGCAAAGGCTCCGATACTCCGAGACCGGCCTGTCGCATCCGCCTTGGGCCTTGTTCTCCGGCCGGAGACGGCGTCGCGCTCTGGCGCCGCCGCCCAGACATCGGTGATCCCATCCGGTGCACGTCTCAACTCCTCCTGCTCCGATCTATTGCTCACCTCGCCGATCCAATTTATTATAGCGGCCGCGCGCCGCACTTGAGGTCAGATGGAGATCGGGGGAACCCAGCAACAGCATTGACCCAATAAGGAGCGCAAGAAAAGCGGCCCATCTACTGCTTGAAACGGACTATACTAGCTTTCACATGGGCGAAAGTTAGGAGCCAATTGCCATGGACGGAAATTGCATGGCCAATCTACAGCATATATACATATAAAAATAAATAAGGAAGTCTTTAGCTATGTGTCGATAGATTTCTTGAAGCACCGATCTGTCAGGTTTTATGAGTTAGTACCCCACGTTGTTTACTAAAAAAAAGGTTTGTTTATTTTTTTTGGAAGCCTTTAGCTATACGTATGTCACTATCGACAGATCCCAAATGAAAAAAAACAGTCGACAGATAAATAACAAGAACCAATAAATAAATGCATTTGTTCTCTGCTTATTACTAAATTTTACTAACTTATTTCTAAATAGCAAATATACTTTTGTTGAAACCGGATTAAAAAAAACTATCGTGCTTTCATTCTTGATGAATCCATGACAAAAGCTTTGTAATGTTTTGTTTGCTTCTAAAGGATTTGTGTTTTTGGTTCTCTTATTCATGAGCAAATGCAATAAGCTAAGGGTACTCATAATGCAGATAATTTGGACCCCTGCTGCCCTAGACAATTGCAATAGTACTCTGAATATTGTCAGTGGTTTAAGGCTCTCAAGTTCTTCACTTCAGATTGGTTCGTGCTCTGGATATGTTTGTGTGCAAGGTTGTTGACATATGAGTTGCTCCAAATCTTCAATCCAATCTTCTATTGGCTGTTAACTCATATGTTAGATGGATACTATAAAAAAATGTTAGATGAATTTTTCAATAGCTTATTTGGTCAGATCAGAGCTATTAAAAAAGAAGCACCATAGATGAATGTATTTATGTAGCACTGAATAAAGATGTATTAAAATTATGAAACATCATCCAAAAAACCTTCAGTAGGGTTTCTGGTTTCTGGTTTCTGGTCTACAACATACTTTTCAATAGCTTATTTGGTCATGCTAAAGAAGCATCATACTTTCTGCAAAAAAACAAACCGATGCTTATTAATTTGATCGGGCTAAAGAAGCACCATAGATAGATGCTTGTTTCTTGATGCTATTTATGTAGCACTGAATAAAGATGTAGACAAATGTATAATAAATAATTATATAATTAATATTTTTTATGCAATATATATTTGATCAAATATACAAAACTACAAATAGATTGATAAAACATAATTGTGTAACTTGCTTCCTACTAGAGTGGTTTTAACAGATATATGTAAAAAAAATATGTACAAACGAATATGGAGCACTTACAAATTGGTGCAAAAATGACTAGAATAGTAATTCAAATACTCAACGTTTGAAAACAATCTTGGATGCTAAAATTTAGTGCACCATTGTGAAGAGTTTGTTGAGATAATCAAATAGATATATTATTTGTCTAATTTGGTGCTTATTTGAGAAGGTTATGAATTTTCGAAATTTTAAAAGACACGTCATATACGTCACATGACGCCTGCACTACAAAAAGTCAAAGCAGCCGGCACCATCACCCACACATGCACCATTCAAATTCGCGGTGAGCAGCAGCGCGGCCCCACCAGTGGCCAGGCGCTCGGCTTCCACTTCAACAGAATTGCATGCGCGTGGTCAGATATCAGAATGGAGCGGTTCGTGTAAAACCGGCCGGTTCACCGGTTCCACAAAAAACCGGCCGGTTCAATCGGTTTTCCCGGTTTGATTGCGTATCGATCCTCTAAGATGAACCGGACCGGTGGAGGTTTTGGTTTGGTCTTTTACCGGTTGAACCGCCGGTCCGGTCCGGTCCGAATAACAGGGCAGTAGGCACTCGAGGAGATCGACGAAGCAGCCGCCGGTGTGAGCATCTGATGCTTCCGCAGACAGGCGTTGCAGGGGCAGGGCTTAGGTCGACGGTGGAAGCCTTGTCGATAGGGGCGGGGCGGTCTGCAGCCGCCGGTGGGAGCACCTGATGAATGTTTAAGCGTACTCATCCATTCAAAAATATAAGCCGCTTTAGTTTTTCCCGATATATAGGTTTCATTATTATATATATCTAAACATAATGTATATCTAGATCCACAGGAAAAAACTATGACGGCACTTCGTTTGACCCAAGGTTTGCTACCTGTCATCGCCTCCTCGCTCGGTTCTTGGGTTGCTCGTGGTCAGAGTTCCGCCATTAGGGGTTCATGAGTTGCTGTTTTCTCGGCTTGTGAGGAGTTCCTGCGCAGTGCGAGAGGTATTTGGAATGAGGAATCACAGATTGACACTGGCTTACCCACCATACATGCTCGTGGATGGGCATGGTGGTGAGAACACTTCGATTCCAGGGTTGGATCCAGAGATTTCGCGCAGAGGAAATGCAGAGATAGAGGTTCTAGACATGGATTTGGAGGAATGGTTGAACTCAGAGAGGTATTCAGCGGCGGGTGATTCGTCGAAGAACATGAAGGTTGCGTTTGGTCTGCCGAAGCATTCGCAATTGACGGATTCTGTCAGAAGAGGAAGGGTGAAGCATTCCAAAGTGCCACCGGTGGCCGCTATAGATGAGAATTCCATAGCGGTGGGGAAGGTGCAAATTCGCTTTTGCTGGCCGTCAATGGGAGATAAGAACTGTGAGAAGTTGAGATCGCCAGAGGAAATATGTGCAAACCTGCAGAAACCGCCATTGATGGAGCAGAGTTTGAGCTT
Organism: Themeda triandra; assembly: GCA_018135685.1. Classification (NCBI taxonomy): domain Eukaryota; kingdom Viridiplantae; phylum Streptophyta; class Magnoliopsida; order Poales; family Poaceae; genus Themeda; species Themeda triandra. The sequence goes on along the minus strand of JAENPR010000716.1, from coordinate 131,748 downwards.
GAGCTCGGCAGAACGAAAACAGGGGAGCGGGGGGAAGACGGCAGGTGGGAAAAAGTCTGGTGGGCCGAGAGATGATGGGCCGTGTGGGCTATCTCTTGAAAGCCTGTTTCCACACTCCTATACCCCACCTAAACCTAAACCTAAACCTATACCTAAACCCCTGGTGTGCCGTTGGTTTTGGATCCCCAAGACCAAGGTGTGGGATCCGGGGGCGGAGAGGTTCCCTGCGACCGCGGAGGAGGTGAGGAAGTACGGCTACCAGACTCGATTCCTTCACCGAGTTGAGCCTGCCACCACAGACGAGCGGTCATTTGCTGAGGTTGTGGGAAGAGCGATGGAGAAGAGGGGAGCTGTGAGGGAGGGGCTTGGCTACAATGGAGCCCTAGATGGTGAGAGGTATCGTGAGGGGAGGGTGGAACATCAGGACCTCCCCAGACCAGAGGATCGGAGGGTCGCCCAAGAGATCAATATGCTCAAGATGGGAGAGGCCGTCCAAATCGGCAGCAAGCTCGCGCTTATGGTGAAGAAGAGTACTACGAAAGGAAAAGAAGTGCCGATGAAGACTTGCGCTCTCAGATCCAGGACAAGAAGAGAGGATACAACCAGCAGCAGTTTAAGTATGGTCAGGGGCAGGGATCGGGGAGTGGAATGAAGTGTTACAACTGCAATCAGGTTGGTCATTACCACTCTGATTGTACCAATGATCCGTTTTGCTATGCTTGTCGTGAGACTGGGCACAAATCTTTCCAATGTCCTATGAAGAATGAAGCCCCAGTCAAATCTGCAACGGCAGTCCCCCCTATGAAAACTGTCAATCAACCTGTGAGGATCGAGATGCCTAAGGGGCAGGTGATCTTTAACAGCGCTCAGCCAGTAACTCAGGGCTTAATGTTGTGTGGGAGGGGGATTCCTGGTCAGATGTTTCATACCCTAGAGATACCTAAATCGAAGCAGCTAGCTAAGAAGATAGAAGATGGGCCAATCAAGGCAATGGTGTCTGTGTTAGAGGGGAGGGGCACAAGACTTAGAATCAAGACAGAATTGAGATACCTGGTTAGCTCAGAGTGGGATTGGAATGTGAAGAGAATTTCAGGGAGTGAATTTTTAGTGAATATGCCATCAAGGGCAGTGCTCAATGTGCTGAAAAATAGCCAGAAAAGAGATTTCATTACCTCTCCCATCAAAGGTGTGATCGATGAAACTGATGTGGATCCTGACATCTTCCATGAACTACAAACAGTATGGGATCAAAGCTAGAGGTATACCAGACTTTGTAAAGACTGAATATGCAGTCAAAGAGCTGGCCAAATTGGTGGGGAAACTTGAGGAGGTGCACAAGCCATCCCTGAAGTGGAAGTCAGTGTGGATCAAGGTGTCTTGCCTCAATCCTAACAACATAAAGGGGTCATCCAAGGTGTACATTAACAACAAGGGGAGGAAAATTACTTGGTTCTACTCAGAGAAGATGAGGAGCTTGCCTCCAATCAATCCAGATGATGATGACCTGGATGATGAAGATGAGCTTACTGATGAAGATGATCCTGATTCTTAGGAGGACAGGTGGACTGAATCTCGAAAACCTACTCCAAAGGATGCTTCTAAACATGATGGGGCAGGGGGTTCCAATTATCAGGGGAGAAGTCATGCTCTAAATGAAGATGCAGATCAGTCCAGCTCACAGGTGGAAGAGGAGAATGGGGGAGTACAGGCTGATGACACCCTTATGATAGAAATAGATGATGGTGATGATGTCAACCCCACTAAAGAGGGTGAGATGAACAGCTTGATCTTATCTGGGGATAACCAAAAAGATGAGGCCATAATCAATGAAAAAATCAGTGAGGTAGTGGACTTGGTGCTACTGGAACATGAGGAGTGTAATGAGGGAGTGGTCAACTGTAGTGCTGGGGATCATGCTGAGGGAGATGCTAGTGAGGTGATGGCTCATTTCTGTACAAGCCTGGATAGTGTGGAAGTGATGGCCAAGATGAAGAATGCTGGGGAAAAGGGTGGTGGCTCAACTGGGGCTGAACTGAAGGCTACAAAGGTGGGGGAGATCACTAGACAGAGCGCAAGAATTCAAGACAAGGAGGTGCACGTGAAGAAGAAAGCGATGGCTAACAAAGCAGCAATTAAAGGTACTGGTTCTAACTTTGATGCTGTAATTTCTTTACCTGCATGTTCTATTGAGTTGATTGCCAAAGTGTGTGGAGTTTCCTTAGGCTATGATGAACAAACTAGATTAGCTAACATTTTTTGATTCAAGCTAAAGAGGATGCTATGAATGTTTCATTGAAAGCAAAACAAAATGTTTTAGATGCAAAAAATAAAGACAAGAGTGGTGTAGAGGTAGAAGGGAAGAGTTATGATATGGATGTTTCTGGTATTGAGATAGATGGAGAAGCCTTAGATGATGGGCAAGTTGAGGCTCAAGTTACAAATAATCTAGAGATATCAGGTGATAAAGATCACCAACAAGAGATGATTAGAGATGAATTAAATAATATAGAGGATATTTATTCAGAAACCCCATCATGAAAATATTGTTTTGGAATATTAGGGGTTTGGGGAACTCGGGAAGAAGAAAACTTTTGATAGAGTTAATAAATCAATTCTCCTTTAATTGCATCTGTTTGCAAGAAACAATCAAAGCAACGTTCTCAAGGAGAGAATTGGATAGACTAGCTGGTAGTAGAGATATGATTTGGTCTTGGGTAGCTAGCAATGGCCATTCTGGGGGGATGTTAATGGGAATTGATAGAGAGGTGGCTGCAGTAACCAATGAGGACAATGGAGAGTTTTTTCAAAGCTGCACTTTAGAGTAAACCACAGAGGATTTTTCATGAGAACTTGTGAATAATTATGGGCCAGCACATGATGAAAGAAAATTAGAGTTCTTGGAGGAATTGCAACAAAAGATGCAGAGTACATATAGACCTTTGTTAGTGGGAGGAGATTTTAACTTAGTCAGAATAGTTCAGGAGAAGTCCACTGGCAATGTTAATGTTGCCCTCATGGGAGCTTTTAATGATGTGATCAACAATGTGGGGGTTAGAGAGCTACACAGGTCAGGGAGTAGATTTACATGGTCAAATAAGCAAAACCCTCCTATTATGTGTGATTTGGATAGGGTGCTTGCTTCTAGCAGGTGGAGGACAGATTTGATATGACTGTGGTGCTAACTGCTCCAAGAATTGGATCTAACAACAATCCTTTGATAGTGGACACGGGGGGGGGATGTCCAAGAGAGGAAGTTTTACTACAGATTTAACTCTCATTGGCTGAACCAGAGTTCAGAGAATGGGTGCAAAGTAAGTGGCCACTTCGTTTTAAACACTTGGTACTGGACCACTAGCATGTGACCTCTAGTAAAATGAGAAGAGCTATGAAAGGCTGGGGCCAAAACTTAGATAGCCAACTGTGGAAAGATAAACAGAATATCCTTAGCAGATTGCAGACTCTAGATGAATGGAATGAATATAGACCTTTAGCTCCTTCAGAGTGGGATGAGAGATATGATTTGATAGAAAATTGCAGAAAATCTTGTCTGATGAGGAACTACAATGGCAAAGAAGGTGTGGGGAAAAATGGATTTTGTTGGGGGATTCAAACTTAGGTTTCTTTCATAAGAGTGCCAATGGCAGGAGAAGAAAAATGAAGGTAACAATGTTGGAAATAGAAGGACAAGAGGTGATGGACCCTGGTGTTTTAAGAGATCATATCACAGGTTTCTATAAGTCTTTGTTTGGGCAAGATGAAGTTGCCAATATGCACTTATAAGAAGATATGTGGCCTATGGAAAATAGGTTGAATGAGATGGAAAATGAGTTACTAATCAGGCCTTTCACTTTTGCGGAAGTGGACTTAGTAATCAAGGAGATGAAAAACAATACAGCCCCTGGTCCTGATGGTTTCTCTGTGGAGTTTTATAAGGCCTTCTGGCCTCATCTGAGAGGAATTGTAAAAGAAATGTTAGATGAATTGAGAGAAGGGAAACTAGAGTTGTGGAGACTGAACTATGGGGTAATAATACTATTGCCAAAAGTGAAGCCTGCCATGAATGTCACGCAATTTAGACCAATTTGCCTGTTAAATGTGATCTATAAAATTATCACAAAAGCATTGACAATGAGGATAACTCCTGTAATTCAGAAGGTTATAAGCCCTTGTCAAACTACATTCATACTAGGGAGAAACATTTTGGATGGAATAGTGATTTTACAGGAAGTGTTACATGATCTCAAACAATCCAAGACCCCTAGAGTTGTGCTGAAACTAGACTTTGAAAAAGCTTATGACAGAGTTAATTGGGATTTTCTGATTGAGGTTCTAAGGAGAAAAGGCTTTTCAGAAAGATGGATTGATTGGGTGAAACAGGTAATTTGTGGTGGCAAGGTGTGCATTGACTTGAATGGGGAAAGAGGAGAGTATTTTAGGAGTTATAAAGGGTTAAGACAAGGTGACCCCTTATCACCTTTGCTGTTCAGCATTGTTGCTGATGCATTGTCAGCCATGCTAACTAGAGCTAGTCAGGAGGGTTTGATTCAGGGGGTAATGACAAACCTGATTGTAGGAGGTCTTACTCATCTCCAGTATGCTGATGACACATTTATAATGTTGAGATATGATCCACAAAACTTGAGTAATGTTAGAATGATTCTTTCATGTTATGAGGCTATGTCTGGGATGAAAATTAACTTTGATAAGGCAGAACTATTCTTTCATCACAAGTAGTTCACACCACTTCATCTAAAAATAACTACTAGTTTCACAACGCAAAAAGTAACAGCACATCTAACAAAAGCATATCTAGAATGCTAAAATTAGCATATCTGAACAACCCTGGCCCTAGGGATTGTTTGGATTGGGTGGAAAGTTCCACTTCAATCCACCCCGACACACTTGGATTGATACAATTTGACTATATCCTAAGATCTTAGGTGGATGATCCATAAGCTTGTTCATGATGAACTGACAGAAATTGTAGCACTGACAAGGACAGTAGCCTCGTAAGATCCACCATCATATTTGGGAATGAACAACTGGAAGGAGACATTGGGATCTGGCAGCCCATTCGAGGGACACCAGCATTGGACTGGGAAGCAAGATGTCTCGCAAGAAACATGGTAATGCTCGGGCTGGACATGCTTGTGCAGGGAATAGCAGAGCTCGAGGCTGCATGTCGTGTTCCTGGTCGCCGGTGTCGAGGAGTGGCTGGCCAAGGTGGCGGGAGAGCGTATCTGGACCACAGAGATGGCGTGGCCGAACGGCGGTGTCCTCGCCATGTTGAGCAGGAGCAGGTACTGGGTGTCGACTCGTACGGCGGTGATGAAGTTAAAGCCATCATGGAGGCTGACGTCAAAGGCACGACCGGCAGGACCCTCGGCAGTGCACGGCCAGTTGTGCACTGCCGCGACGTGCTCAACCAACGACGTTACAGAGCCCACGAAGCTACAGCCGTCGCCGGGGCAGTGGCACGGCGCATGCGGACACTCCCGGATGTGCTCCTCGCGGGCGTGATATAAAGGCCTGCTATCGCAGCCGTAGGGCTCATGGGGACACCGGCCGCGGATGGAGTTCATCATGTCCTCCATGGCGTGGCACCGTTGGTAGCCGCCGGGCAAGGCAACACCACACAAGTGGCACTTGCCGGCATCCTTGAGCTTCTCTGAGCACGGCGAGCACAGCACATGCCCCACGCCACACTGCACAATGCAAAGTCATATCAGCAGTAAGCGCAGTGGAAAATAACGGCGAGCCACTCATGGCCAGGACCAGAGACGTGTGTGTACACGTACCTGGAAGATGGGTGGTTTCAGCGGGAGGTAGCAGACGCCGCACTCCAGCAAGTGCTCGTCCACCGTGAGATCACGGGCCAACGCCGGAGCTGACGAAGAACCCTTCTCGACACCACTACTTGGAAGAACCTCCGATGGTCCAGCTCCTTGTGTGCACAAAGGCTCCGATCCTCCTGCGCCGACAAGACTCCGTCGCATCCGCTTTGGGTCTTGTCCTCCGGCCGGAGCCGGCTTGGTGCCATGGCGCCGCCGCCCAGACATCGGTAATCCCGTGGACGTCTCAACTCACCCCTCCACTCTGGCTTGTTGCCTTGTGTGTCGTGTGCACTGCTGCTCACCACGCCCCGGTCCAATTTATTAGAGAGAGACCGCGCGTGCGCCGCAGCCCGCAGTTGAACTCAATGCTCGCAGTAATTTGCACGCGAGCCCATATGGAGAACGGAAACCCAAGAGCCAGCAGCAGCAGCAGCAATGCAGCATTGACCCAGGATGGAACTCATCCGGGAGTCGGGAGAGTGGACAGCACAAGGAAAACGGCCCATCTGCTATCTTGTAGCCGTAGCGTGTTTTTCTTCTTTTGATAAAAGTTTTGAAATTTCTTTCCTCCAAATATGTCATGGAAAAAAGAAAAATAAGTAAAAATTAAAATACGATTTCCAACCATTGCAATTCGTTTCGCTTCACTAGGCTGAGTTTGACCAGCCATCGAGTGGGAATTTCTGCTGAATGCATGGAGTCCTTTAAATATTTCCATCTCTGAATCTAGTAGTTTGCACTACTTGAATGTGACTGCTGGCAGTAGTCCGCTTCGATTTCCCAAGCCACATCATAAAGCAGTAGGATGACCAATGCAAGCTGGCTGGTGGTCGTCGTCAAGCTAGTAGAGCCGAGATTAGTAGGTTCTCATAATCAAGTGCCATCATTTCTGGAGTTTTTCCGTTGGCACGACTTGTTGGATCATCTCAAACAGTTTCTAACAAAAACAATCGGTAAATCAATAAATTTATCAAGTGGCTAAAAATGTTGGAGCATATTTCTTACAACTGTTTCTTTGCTCTTAAAAATAGAAAAAGATGATTTTGCAACAGGAATCTCAGAATATATTTAAATGTACATTATTTGGTTAAACTTTGGTTAAAAAGATGTTGCTAAACTTTGGTCATCATTTGTACATTATTTGCATTGGAACCCCAATCACTATTCTTACTCTTTTTGTTTCCCCCATGTCCTTCTCTACCTCTAGAATGACAGAATTGATACACGCACGTGTATGCTTTCACATGATTAGGTCAATTTCCCCAAATTTGAAAAGATTGAGAGTTGAAATAGAGAATTGTTCGATAGTGATATTATCAAATCTCGTAACAAAAAACAAGATTGAAAATGGCTTTTGGAAACTCTTGGTCTTGGCAAAACATTCGCTCAATGATCGGTTCGTAGAAATTCCGAATCCCAAAAAATATTTGTGTATCTTTAGCATGGTTGTTCCTTTGGCTTCTAGCTTCTTCATAGCTTAATCGAAAACTCTACCAAACTTATGAGTAGCAAACACAATGCTAAAAAGAGTTTTAATAGATAAACTTTCTAATTAATAGTGGCAAACATATTTAGGGAAAACCTCCATAAATGGTCAGGAAGCATCCAGGCAAATGTTCTGCTCAGTTAATCATTAAAGAAGTGGACATCTTAAGATGACATCCTATGTTAATCATCGATTTATAAGATGACATCATTTGCCTTATAATGTTTATCTCTAAAAATTTTTATAAATAGAGGTGGCCATTCAAGGTGTAATTTTTTATTAATAGAGGTGGCCATTCTAGGTGTTTGTCTATAAAAATAGTTGTATGTCAAAATATAATTGATGACTTTTACATTTGAATTTGAAAGAAGACAAACTTTATGTCAAAATTGTGGCTCTCGAGGCGATTTACATACATCCTTGTAGCCGAGAGTTTTCTATTTGAAGCAATTAGAGTCCCAAAATGTTGTTTTAAGTTCACGTATTGTTAAGCTTCAAATTGTTCGAACAACCTTGGATGTTGGCATGGTCTATACCAAAGTACTAGCTCCATCTTAAAAAGAGAAACATTTTGGGTTTTCGTATCACAACTTTGACTCGATTTGTAGAAAATGTGTGCAATATTTATCTCTAAATAATTTTGTTAAGAAACTAGATTTAAAAATCTTTTTGATGATACTCATTACTTATTATAAATATTAATATATTGTAATATTAATTACTGACAGTTATTTCTCGAGAAGCGAGAAGGTCTTTTTGTTAGGACGGAGGGAGTAATATTCTATAGTGTAGTAGTAGAATTCTTTTTATTTAAAGTTGTTTGGAGTCTCAAATATGTGTTTTATATTCTTAGACTTTGGACTTCACAATTTAAATTTTTTAAACAACCTTGAATGTTCACATGGTTAATATGAAAGTCATATTTAGTGGGAGTAGGCACATGCCTCTAGAGAGAGAGAGCTAAAAATGTAGCTCCCTCTGTCTAGAATTGTCCTATTGCTACAAATCGTTTTTGTAGCCGTGGAAGTAGCAAAAGGAGGAGAACAAAGAAAAGGCTATTTTTTAGATAAAAGATAAAAATATCCGGCATCTACATCCATAGATGTACACAACCAATTATAACAGAGTTGTGGATACATGAAAATAAGAAAGAAAACCAGAGTCTTAAACATAGACTAGGACACTAAAGCAGACGGTATAAATGCTTCCATCCTCTGTTTGTAATTTCTATAGCAATCGTCTCTAATTTCTTACTCATCACCGAGAGTGCGTCCTTGGCTTCCTCATCACGCTGCAGCTGAGCCCAGAAACATAATCAATACACTCCCCTGAAAATAACCTGCATAATGGAGTTAGTTTTTATTTTTTTAAAAATAACATCATTCCGGCAAGATAGCCTAATAAAAGGCAACAACCCCAACCCACATCAAGTTTTTGGCCTTCTTATGTTGATTACTAAGCCAATTGCCAAACATATGGCTAATAGATCTTGATTGCTGTAAATTGTAAACTAGTAGCAAAGAAGATAATCCTCCACAACATTTTTGCGCAAGGGCAATCAAGGAATAAGTGTTGGATGGTCTCATTCCTATTGCAATAAATGCATTTCTGGCTCCCTCTCTAGTTTTTTCTAGTGAGGTTGTCTTTTGTTAGGGTGACACCTCTTTGTAGGAACCAAAGAAAGATTTTAATTTTAAAGGGATCTTCATCATCCATATCTTCCTATGTTGAAATAGTGGTTGTACATCAATGAGATAGAGATACATTGATCGAACAGAAAATAACCCTAATTTGGTTAAGTTCCATTTAAAGTAATCTAATCCTTCCACCAATTCAATATTTGATATTAATGCTACTAGGTTAAGCCACTCTAAAAGTTTATTATCCACAAGTCCCTTCTAAAAGAGATATTAAGAGGGTTTTCGGACATCACTTTGGATATAGTTGCGTGAGGATCCCACACTATATTGTATAAAGATGGATATTAAACTTTTAGAGGTTCATTCCCTACCCATGTATCGTTCTAGAACCTCGTACTAGTCCCATCTTTGATATTGAAGGAACCATTAGCCAACAGCTCATTTTGATTTGCATAAGGCCTCTCCAGAAATGAGAGTGATTAGGTTTGGTTGTCACTTGGGTAAGTGATTTTGATCTTAGGTATTTATTCCTTAACAGCGACTGTCACATGCCATCTGTGTTGAGTAGGTTAACCAACTATTTGGCCAGCAGGCACTTGTTTTGCAAATTTAAATCAAGGATAGCTAGACCTTCTTGGTCCTTAGGGCGACATAAGATATTCCACCTAGCAAGTTTATATTTATGTTTGTCTGAAGAACCTTGCCAGAAAATCTTGATCTAAAATGATCCAGTTTTTTTAGAACTCCCTCTGGAATCTCAAAGAAGGACATCATAAACATGGGTAAACTGCTTAAAACTGAATTAAGCAGCACAAGTCTCCCCCCATAAGACAAGTACTAGAGAGTTTTTGTTGAAAACGTTCTTCAACCTTCCTTCATTCAGAATTTAGTAGTTGTCTTTGGTGCATTGGGATCCCTAGATATCTAAAGGGATATTCACCTGTATTACAGCCAAAGAGAGTAGTATAAAAAAGATTCCATCTCTTTGGCAGTCTTGTGAAAATTGATCTGAAGTCCGAACAATTGTTCAAAAGTGCATAGCAAAAGTTTAAGATTCTTTGCTTGCTCCGGGTCATTATCAATAAAGATGATGTGTCGTCTGCACATCAACTAGGTGGGGGAGGATTCCTCTTATTTGACCATCGTTTTTTGCTCTATTGATCAGAAGATCTAGCATATCCGCAACAATGTTAAATAAGATAGGTGACATGGGATCACCCTGTCGTAGGCCACGTCTGGTTTGAAAGTAGGGGCCAACATCATCGTTAACTTTAATCCCTACACTCCCTCCGTAACCATACTTTGGACCCATCTACACCATTTTGGGAAGAATCCTTTCATACGTAATGTTTGTTGTATGGAGGACCACTTGGCTGTGGAGAACACGAATAAGAAAAGAAGATATATGGTGACGAAGGAGAAGTTGCTTGAGTTAACTCATGTGTTATTCTCTAATTAGATTGCTTAAGTTAGTTGCATGCAAAAACAAATTGTCAGGTGTGGTTAACATAAATAATTAACTGCCATTGTAAAAGGCATCTGTATAAGTGGGTCTAAAAAATGATCAGCACACCAACACAGATTGTGCCTAACAAATTTTAACCGTCCAGATGGTTCAACACATGTTGTATCAGATGATTCAGATGGCTATACATATGTGGAAACGTGCGTTACCAATCGTACCGTGGTGAGGTGAAGGAACTTGAGTGGCTGGCCCAAGAGGGCAATGTGTTGAATCGGATTGCTAAAAACATGTCTAAAAACAACTAACTAGTAAGATAGTAACTTGAATTTATCTAATACTCTCAAATTATCCAATCCCTCAAAGAGTTTTGAGACCTAGACCTGATCCAACCAACTAGTCTTTGTCTACAGAAGGCAAACCACACAAACAAAGCGCACTCACAGAAATAGATACGTTACGTATAAAAAGCTCAAAAAAGTAGGTGCAAACTCATGATTTGAGAAGTGATGTATCGCATTGTGTCGTTGCCAAACCATAACTTCTACTAGTCAGGAACTTGGACGCACTCTGCTTTTTGCTCATGCTTTGACCAACTGGTGGTTAGCATTGCTTTGAGCCAGATATGAGAGCCGAGGCGTGCGGTCTTGCAGGGCCACTTTTGCGTGGCGAAGAAGTGTCCCAGGAGTGCCTGCATCGAGCTGACGAATCCACAATTCCACATCCCTCGCCAGGGTAATGGCATGGCGCGTCCGGGCAGACCAAGCCGTGCCTTTCTTGATCAAACATACCGACCACTTGTCAAAATAATCTTTGATTCTCGTATCGAGCCATTAACCACATAGATATCAGTAATCGAACACAGGCCACGAAAATAAAGGTTCAAACCAAGATATGGTTAATGTCTTCAAACCAAGTGTACCAAACCAAAGTATCAATCCATCATCTTGATGGATGGCTCACAAGACAAACCATAGTATCAAGTACAACCACGAAACATTACGGCCCTTGTGATTGGGCAATGAAGCAAAATCAAAGTATGTGACCATTTGTTTCACACGACCATGACCAAGAACACGACTAGATTGACTAATGACCGAGGGTGACTACTCGCTGGGCGGGGTCTGGCGAGGCTCCTGCAATGGAGGCAGCATCTGCTGGTGCCGAAGCGGAATGGAAGCTCCGAATGACAACATTGGAGACGCGGCTGCACATAATTAAGTAAACATAAGCGTGTTTGGAACTGTCTTTTCAAGAGTGAATAAAAGAGAAAGAAAGATCAAGTGTGGGGAGTATACCTGCAGGGTAAGACTCCGGCACGTAAGTGAAACCCATCTGCTGGCCAGGATATGACGGTCGATCATGGATTTGGAGTGGGTCTGCAAAAACAAGACAAGTCAAGTAAGAGGTAGTGAGCCCAAAAATACAAACTTTTGAAGGGAAAAATGAAAAAAAAAAAGAGAAGATCGATACTAACCAGGCACAGAAGTAGCAGATGGCGTCGGGAAATACGTGTAGACATTACTGCATAAGGCATCGAAGGACTGTCTCAACCGCCCAAAGTCCTGAGTTTGTGCAGTGATGTCCAAGCGAAGCTGATAAACCTGGTCACGTAGAACCATCCGCTCCACCTTATCTGCCAATCTGTTCAATGAGGCCCTCAGTGGATCCAAGCTCTCCCGCAACCTAGTGAAACTATCCTCGATGGCTTGGCACAATGCTGTAACAGATGGCTGGATCTGTTCTTGAATCCTCTGGACGTAGGGAGCAAAGTCATCTTCCGGTGGCGTCCAAACGCTGCCACCACCTGCTCCAGCTGGCAGTCCCCTACGGCTAGCACCTGCGGTAGTGACCTGCAGCTGCTCAGGCCGTGCGCCAGTAGTGCCAGAGAACGGCGCATGCGGACACTCCAGAATGTGCTCCTCGCGGGCATGATACACAGGGATTGTATCACAGCCATAGGCCGCATTTGGACATGGTCTGCGGATGGAGTTCATCATGTCGTCCATGGCGTGGCACCGTTGGTAGCCGCCAGGCATGGCAACACCACACAGGTGACACTTGCGGGCATCCTTGAGCTTCTCGGAGCATGGCGAGCATAGCACATGCCCCACGCCGCACGGCACAAATGTTAGCAACTCACTGACAGGGATCGATTCGATTCAAGCAATTACAGGGAATTGGGGAAGAATAGGAGAAGAAGGGGTCTCGCCGCAGCAAGAGCAATTGGGGAGGGGAATCTGGGTACAGGAGAGGATAGCTTGGAAAGGAAGATGAACAGTGTTCTGAATAATTCTTTGATGCCTCAACCGTCCTGGTCTTCGTTCCTTTGTACTCCTCCTTGGCTTCCTAACTTGGGCTTGCAGCAGGGGATGCCTATGTCGGCCCATGGCGTAGGCGTAGCATTGGCCCATGTAGCTGACATTCCCCTCTCCTTGAAAGGCGGCTTGCCCCCAAGCCGCTGGTATTGTAGACGACCTCTTGTAAGCGCCATAACAGCAGGACGGCCCATGTATCGGCCACAGGATATAAGGATAACCAGAGCTTGGACTTCTTGTCACCTCGGGAGCAGCAAAAGGATGGCCATTGCATCAGCAGCAGCAGAACACCAGCTTGGATTAACTGCACGGTTCCATAGCTCTTGATCAGATGTATCAATACTCCACTGCTGTGATCAACCACTGGGCCAGTTGGTCTGCCAGCATCTATAAATTCAGCTAAATGAAACCACAACCAATTAGAAAGCCAAACCACTGCTGGAAAGGGCCAAGGCATTGTTCCAAATTCAGCGCTGTCCAAGAACCTGAATTGAACACCAGCAGCCTGTATCTCAAACTGCACAGGTGGTGGCCAGGGTTGCGTGTACAACACTGCAACCCAACGACAACATGATGGAAGCAAGAAACAGCTCTGAATGCTTCTGTCAACCATGGATGGAGCAGAGGGTACACGAGCAGTACAAAGCATTTTTGAGATCTGCATAGGAGGTGGCCAAAGTTGCTTGTCAACTGAAGATAACAGTAAACGCATGGATTGACTGTATTTTCTGAGCACTGCCTTATAATCCTGTTTCTTGAAGCTTTCATTTGTAGAAGCTGTTGCAGACTCCAAAGCCTCCATCCACCAAGAAATTTTCCCAGGCTTTCCAACGAGACCAAGCTGCCAGTCAAGATACATGTCACCGTCCTTGAAGGAATTTACGATTCCATCATTGGCAGCTTCTGGAAATTCTCCGCAACCAATAATAACAATATCATCAGTTGGAAGATCAGCTTCATCAACAAAAGATGCATTTGGAAGCACATGAAGTTCCGGTGGTGCAATAGCTGACGGTAGCAGGGAATAACCACTAGCAATCCTTGTCTCGAGGAACTCATAATCAACCAGTAGCTCAGAACAAAACAATGGCAAACTAACATGCTGATCATGGTCTGTAGATGCTCTGAAAGCTATGTAGTACTGCTCCAAAAATGTATGCAAATCCCCACAGTCATCGATGAATGCAACCAGTGCAGGGATCCGCCATGGTGGCTTCCAGAGAAAATGAAAACACAGCCAATGAGGAAGCCCTACAGGAAAGAGCCAAAGTGTTGCTGCAATTCCAACACTGACATCATCTATGAGATTTGTATTGCTACTGCATCCCTTGTGATTCCTTGGCTTTTGCTCTTGAATTATCTCACCAGCTAGCGACAGAACTAGCACATTTATATCATTGGACATATAGTCACATCCTGCCTGAACCACACAACACAAAATGGGAATGAAATATCCATCTGGGAAGCAATCTATAGTAACACCCAGGTGTGTTGGCTCCAAGCAAACAGCACACTGCCAATTCTCCTTGAGCTTGAGCAATTCTAGCAATAGCAGCGCAATAGTGGTTGTACAACTGGAAAGATCTGTAATGGCTTCACCAACAAACTGTTGTTGCAATTCTTCCTGAATGAGCACATGGAGACTCCATACTGTTATCACCATCTTATGTTTCCAGCTTTCCACAATTTCAGCATACACAATTCTGAGATAATGATGAACTGGGGGTGGCCATGGAGGCTTACTGGACAGATTGTAGTACTTCCGAAATGCAAGCTCATGAACTACTGAAGTGAACGATGGCCATGAAATTGGAGATATATAATCACTGCCACATTCAAACTCAACTTGCATGTCTGGCGATGGCCAAAGGGGCTTTGAACATTTGACATTCAGCTTAGCATCAGGAAGAGTAACAACCACTAGTTTGTCCATACCTTGTTCACTGATTACTGCAGCTTGAGATGGTGGTGGCCACGGTCGCTTGTCCAAGCTGTTGACGACCTCAGCATACGCCCAGGTTGGAGTAGAACTGCACGGTGTCCTGGGCAGCATGGAAGTGGAACCAGTCGCGGCAGCCATGAGCTTGGCGTAGGTGGAGATGTTGCAGAGCTCAAGCGTGGCCACGTATGACACTGGGACTGGCCCATGATTGTCGTCGTTCCAGGGAAGCGTCTTCCCCGCCCGAGCGCGCCGACAAGGATGCCGGCGAGTTGCGGTTGCCGGCGGGGCAAACCGTCGAACAGGTGGCCGGCGCTGACTCCGCAGCCACCACCCAAGCCAGCAGCCCACCACCAGCTGCGCCTACGGCATCGGCGCGGAGCGCAGCAGCTGCTTCGAGCGCCTGGCCAAAGCGACCGACGGCTCGGTCGAGCGGCGTGTCGAGGTGGGCGAAGCCGGACTCCGGGTCGTCGTCGAAGGAGCTGTCGTAGCCGCCGAGCTGGACGGCGTGGAGCGCGCACTCAACGGGGCCGAGGTGGATGCAGCGGAGAAGACCGGTGGCGTCGTCGGGCGCGGGCGCGATGATGTTGTAGTGCCGCTGTATGTTCACGCCGACGACACGAACTTGCCGCCGCCGTGCAGCATGTCCTGTTCGAACTGCGCCAGGAAGAAGTGGGGTTTCGCCTCGATCTGCGCCAGCGACAAGGTCGGGACGGCGCGCCGAGAGGCGTCCATCGGCGAGAGAGAACCGCCGTCCGCGCAGCATCCTTGACCGAGAGACGGGAGACGATGTTGCGGAGGAGCGCGTCGGGAAGGCGGCCGAGGCGGTCGCAGAGAAGCGGGTCCGGGGGCGCGACGAGGTTGATGGAGGTGAACTCCGCCGCCGCAGCATCGACGACGAGCTGCTCCGCCATCGGAGCGGCGAGGCGAGTTGAAGATGGCCGGCTCGTCGTCGCACTCCTTCGTGACGCGGGCAGGCTTCTCGCTCGGGAAGATGGAGGGGCGCGGGGTCGGAGAAGGTGAAGCCGCTCGATCCGGGGGTCGGAGTCGAAGACGTCGATGGAGGAATCGAGGTAGCGCTCCTCGGCGCCTCGCCACTGCTGCTCGACGGAGTCGCCGTCTCCATCGAACAGGCCGCCCCTGGTTGTCGGCCACGACGAGCTGCGTCGCGCCGACTGTACGGAGTCGACGCTGCGGAGCTCGGGGCGCCGCTCGCTGCTTCAGCGTGGCCGGGTCCGCGAGAAGCGCGCTCCATCCGAGCGTCGGACTCGTCGAACATCCTGTTTATCTTGCGGATTTCATCGAGGATAAGCTTGGCGGCGAGGGGATCCATGGTAGGCACTGGAATCGATGGAGCTGGTACCAATTGTTAGCAACTCACCGACAGGGATCGATTCGATTCAAGCAATTACAGGGAATTGGGGAAGAATAGGAGAAGAAGGGGTCTCGCCGCAGCAAGAGCAATTGGGGAGGGGAATCTGGGTACAGGGAGAGGATAGCTTGGAAAGGAAGATGAACAGTGTTCTGAATAATTCTTTGATGCCTCAACCGTCCTGGTCTTCGTTCCTTTGTACTCCTCCTTGGCTTCCTAACTTGGGCTTGCAGCAGGGGATGCCTATGTCGGCCCATGGCGTAGGCGTAGCATTGGCCCATGTAGCTGACAACAAAGTCATAGAAAAATGTGTAACAGTAAGCAAATGAAAAAAAAGAATCCACGATTGACCAGGACCAGTCGTGTGTACCTACGTACATACTGGAAGATGGGTGGCTTCAGCGGGCGGTAGCAGATGCCACAGTCTAGGACACTGATGCCATCGTCGGCCACCGTCACAGCATGCACCATTGCTGAACCTGACATAGAGCCATTCTCGATGCCTCCTCCTGTGGTGCCCCAAGGCTCCCATCCTCTTCCTCCTAGGGTGTAGGAAGGCCCCCATCTTCCTGCGTTGACAAGAGCCGTCATCCGGTTTGGCTCTTGCCCTCCCGCCGGCATGGTGCCCATGGTCAACTGCTCATACATCCGTGACCGGTTGGTGCTGCTGGAACAAAACAGAAGTTAAAATCCACAACAGACTTAAGTTAAGATTGTTGGGACTGATGTAAACCTCATTGAACCCAAAATCTCGGAAGAAATGAATCAGGACCTATGTCGTACTTTTACACCGGAGGAGATCTCAGATGCCTTGTTTCAAATGGGACCGCTCAAAGCTCCAGGACCTGACGGTTTTCTGGCACGGTTCTTTCAGAGGCACTGGGAGGTGGTTAAAGAGGATGTTGTTGCTGCAGTTCAAGGATTCTTTCGTGATGGATATTTCCCTCCTGGAATCAATGATACTGCCATCGTGCTTATTCCAAAAGGAATTGATCCAGTGGAACTCAAAGACTTTAGACCGATTAGCTTATGCAACGTGATTTATAAGGTGGTCTCGAAATGCTTGGTGAATCGGCTAAGGCCCATTCTGGACAGTGTTATTTCAGTGCAACAGAGTGCTTTTGTCCCTGGAAGATTAATCACGGATAATGCTCTAATTGCTTTGGAATGTATTCATGCTATACAGAAAGACAGTGGCAAGAACTTTTTTGCGTATAAGTTGGATTTATCGAAGGCGTATGATCGGGTGGATTGGGGATTCTTAAAAAGGTTATTGGAGAAGCTGGGCTTTCAGAGTCAGTGGGTGCAGTGGATCATGTCATGTGTATCAACTGTACGCTACTCAGTACGCTTCAATGGGGTGTCTTCGCACTCCTTTTCCCCGTCTCGTGGTCTGCGACAAGGCGATCCGCTTTCACCATATTTGGTTTTGCTAGTGGCTGATGGTCTTTCTACCTTACTGAAGCATAATGAGGAACTTGGCTATCTTCAAGGTTTGAAAGTGTGCCGAAGCGCTCCAAGTGTATCTCACCTTTTATTTGCAGATGACAGCCTTCTATTCTTTAAAGCTGATGTGGAACAAGCCCAGGTTATCAAATCTATAATTAACACTTTTGAGCACTGCTCGGGTCAGCTGCTAAGTCCAAGCAAGTGTTCTTTACTAGTGAATGAAAACCTGGATCAGGACATCTCAGATTCTGTCCGTGCTGTTTTGGGAGTCGAAAGAGTGGATTTTGAGGCCAAATACTTGGGTCTGCCAACTCCAAGTGGTCGGGTTCATTGTGGTATGTTCCAGCCACTTGAGGAGCGCTTCCATAAGCGGATGACTGGGTGGAAGGAAAAACATTTATCAGCGGGGGGAAGGAGGTTTTAATCAAATCAGTAGCCCAGGCTTTACCCATCTATATTATGAGTGTTTTCAAGATTCCTCTGACCCTTTGTGATGAACTAATGAAACAAGTGCGTGCCTTTTGGTGGGGTGCTGAGAAGGGTAAAAGGAAGGTACAATGGATACCATGGGAGCAGTTGATGATGCCAAAGAACTTTGGTGGCATGGGTTTCAAGGATCTAAGATTGATGAACCAAGCTATGCTGGCCCGACAAGCATGGAGACTGGTGGCCTTTCCTGATAGTCTGTGTGCGAGGGTCCTGAAAGCGAAATACTATCCTAACAGCAACCTGTTGGATAGAGTCCAGGCTGGTGAGGCGTCGCCGACATGGAGGGCTATTGAACATGGCTTGGAGTTGTTAAAGCAAGGTGTAATTCAGCGTATAGGCGATGGTAAATCCACCCAGATATGGAGGGATAACTGGTTACCCAGAGGGCATGGTTTGAAGGCGATTGGCCCTCGGCGGTCTTGTCGACTTAGGTGGGTGCACCACCTCATTGATGAGCATGGAGATTGGGATGAAACAGCTGTCCGAAGGTATTTTTTCCCCTGTGATGCAGCTGAAATTTTTAAAATCAAATTGCCTGCGAAGGGAGCTTCAGATTTTGTTGCTTGGCACTATGAGAAAACTGGTATTTTTAGTGTTCGTAGTGCGTACAGACTTGCCGTCAGAAACTTCTATGGAGTTGGTAATGTTGGGAGCAGCTCAACCTCTGAACAAGGTCGCATAGGATGGAAAAAGTTGTGGCAGGTTAAGGTACCTTCCAAGGTGAGTGTCTTTGCTATGAAGGTGGCTAATAATGGGTTGCCAACTCGAGTTAATAAGAAGTACCGCCATCTTGAGGAGCAGGATGTTTGTCAAATATGTGGCCAATATGCAGAGGATACACAGCATGCATTGTTGCGATGCCCGCATGCCGTGGCCCTTCGGCAGGCTATGAGGGAGCACTGGACCTTGCCATCAGAGAAGGAGTTTGCCATGGCTGGACCGGATTGGTTGCTATTATTAGTGCATAACAACTCACTGGAGGTTTTGGCAAATGTCTTCATGCTTTTCTGGCACATCTGGAGCATGCATAACAAGATGATTCATGAGGGTGCTTCTCCGGTCATTGCCAGCTCTGTCACGTTTCTTACCAGATATATGGATGCACTGTGCAATATCCGGCAACAGGGTGTTTATCCTGATTCAAAAGCAAAGCGCAGTTTGGTTCAAGCCCCCAATAACAAACAGGCCAGATTATCAATTCAGAGATGTAAACGATGGATGCCTCCTCCACAGGGCTCGTTTAAAATCAACGTTGATGCAGCGTTCAATTCTTCGACAGGAGAGGCTGCAGTGGGAGTTGTCATTAGAGATTGGCAGGGGTCTCTAAAGCTAACGGCTGGGCGTATGATGTCTCATTGTAGGGATGCGGAAGATGCTGAAGCAAGAGCATGCCTGGAGGGCGTTCATATGGCGTTGCGATGGCCCGATATCCCAATGATCCTTGAGTCTGATTGCCAATCGGTGATCACGAAGCTCCTAACTAAGGGATGTGATCGGTCTGCACTATGGCAAGTCATTGCGGAGATTCATGATAATGCTGTCCAGTTACCTAAATTTGAGCTTTTTAAGATTAGCCGGGATCAAAATAATGTGGCGCATGAGTTGGCGCAGGATGCTATTAGGTCTAAGTCGTGTCATTGTTTTTTTGATTGTTTTCCAGAGTGGATTATCTCACTCTCCTGTAAGGATGTTACTTAATTTTTAATAAAGGTCCTTCATTCGCAAAAAAAAAAAAAAAAAAAAAAAAAAAAAAAAAAAGTCAAGGAAAGTCCCCATTTCAGAAACCCTGTACTGGGACAACATATGCCATGGCAAAAAAAAAAAAATGAATTTCTAGCTTAAACTTATCACGCATATAACTTACTACTTTGAAGCAATATTGCACACATACAACCAATTTCTAAAAGAATATTCACCAACAAGCTATATATCATATGAATTAAACAATCAGAAATGTAAGAACTAGAAGTTTTGTAGATACATTTAGTGTGTATACTAATAAAATTTAATCACCTTTATTCTCTCCTCATTTCCTAACATAATATCCATTTTGATACTCTATACTCTCTATTCGGCTGTGATTAGTGTTTCAAGTCTGATATATGTGTTTGTGTTTTCATCCTTTACATTAAACCTCAATGAATATTTAATATGTATTTAATTTAGTTGAAACCTGAACTTATATCAGATTGCATCCTTCTTTTTTTTTCCTTTATAGGAATGATTATTATTGAGGATAATGATTTAGAGTCTACCAAATTAAAGTTGTCCGTTTTTTCCTAATATTGTAAAAATTTTATCTTTTTTTCTAGTACATCTCTTAATGTCTCTGTATCGTGAAGCCTTCGCTGAAGACAACAATCAGTTATATCAAGATTCTAGTTCAAACTACAGTCCTACTTGCTTTTAACTAAAAGGACCAAAATCAAACCCTAAGGAAACATATATTGTCACAAATCACTAAATTTGGGGAAAAAAATACTAAGGCACCAAAACTTAATTTATGATGTCTAAACTATAGATAAGTCCATGCATCATTGAGACCGATGATTTTAATCTCGGTTAAGCCTTTTAGCACCAAGATTTCCAACAGCAATGAAATTCTATAGCTATATATAGCTGAATGGGAAGATGGCTAATGATTTAACCAGTTATTGGCTGCATACAACTGCTATGTCATCAACAGCTGCTTATGTAATGGATTGGCTCGGGAGATTGGGTTTTATATCCTGTAAATAAAAGCCGTGACTTCAGAGCACCTTGGTCTTGGAATCACGTGCTTAAGCATTTCATATAACAAGGTCCAAGAAACCCCCCCCAAAAATGTGCTGGTCGTCTGTAAAGCCTCTTCCATCAGCACCGAAATCGAATCGATTTTGAGGAGCACACGAGATTCCATCCCAGGAAAAGAGAGTCTTGGCCCAAGAATCGAAGTATCAAGCAGAACGGAAGGACAGAGGAAAAAGAAAAATGATAACAAGGTCCAAGAAACCCCAAAATGTGTTTTTTCTTTCGTCTTTTGCAGCCGACTCCACGCCGCCGGTGGAGAAGCCACATTTTCTTCTTTCGTTTTCTTATTGATGATTGCGATAAAAAAAACTAGATGAGAACCCCCCAAAACAAATCTAGCGTTCGAGGGTTTGGAAGAAACCCCCAATGGGATTGGGGGAGGAAGAAGAAGGGTTTGCTCCAACGCATTCTCACCTGCAGCACAACCGACGACGTGGGGGGGAGCGGCTGGGTCTCCATCGCTCCAGCTTGCTTGGTTTCTTCAGGCGACGGTCGCGTGGCTTCGATTTGGTCATTTGGGTTAGCCGCGGCGAGCGCGAGATGACAGGGGAGAACAGAGGAAGGAAGGAGAAGTGGAGGATGACGGTCGCGTGAAAAGGAAGCGAAGAAGTGAAGGATGACGGTCGCGTGGAAAGGAAGCTGAGGCGTCCGTCTGGTTTTTTTTTTCTTTAAGCTGTCCATTGAGAAGTGGAGATTACCGGTGCTTTCTTGTTCCTTCCGTTGATTTTTTTTTTTTTGAGAAACTCCGGCAAAAACAAACGTGTGCAATTCCAAATTCCCAATCTATCGTCAAGAGAGCCCCTACCTCGTGGAGTTCTAAGCCCGGCCACGTCACAGTTTTCGACATGGGGAGTCTGATCTAGATCGGAGGGTCGATGGCGACACAGTATGTGTGCCTCCTGCGCGCCCCGTGATGTCTACACCAGCGCCTTCGGGACCCAGGCTCGTTGTCGGGCGGAGTCTGCCAGCGCGTGGCTTGCGTGGCGGGCAACACGAGCGGGCGCTAGGGCTAGGGTGTCGTGTCGAGGCGAGGCAAGGGCACGTGCCTAGGTGGCCGCAACGCGGGCGATCGACACTCCGTGGCCCACGCCTGGTAACATGGGGGCCCTCCCGCAGCCTGGCCAGCTCGTCGGGGTCTAGTAGGCTACGTCGCCTGGGCGTCCCGGGGCTGTCGTATAATTAACTGCTCCGGCCAGGCGGCGCCACGAGCGGCCGTCACTCTGTGGTGCCGTGTCTGCTGATGAGGGGGGCACCTTATTGCGTGGCCCGCTTGTTAGGGTCGGTTAGCCTTGATTGTCTGGGCGTCCCGGGTTGCATCGAACGGAATTCGGGCACCGTCTTACAACCCTATGTTCCGGCTAGGCGCTAATGCGCTAGGGTTTGCGAGCAGCGACACGCATGCCCCCGGCACAATGCTACCTGATGCGTGTGGCCCACCTTGGCTCAATGGTATTGAGGCTACCATACATCCACCTATTCAAGTCAAGTGCTGGTATGCTAGCGCTGAGGCACCTCCACCGTTGCAGGTGCAGGCCGAGTGTTGTGTGCCCTACTTGTCGGTAACCGGGGTATGCTCGCGTCTAGTCTTGTTTGCACAGTCATTGGGGTGTTGTGTGCCCTACTTTGTGGATGGAACGAGATCCTCTAAAGTTGTGCGGAATGACTTTAATCTATAGTCACTACACATTTGACCGTTCACTTGAATCTAATGCTGATTAGTACTCTAGCAACATTTGTGTTGCCTCCGCTCCTGCTTTCTGGGCTTTGGCCCAATATCAGCACGGGCACAGCAGCAAACACAAAGCTGGGGCGTCGCGATCAGGGGCAGATCCAGGGGCGTGCTGCCCGGGCTGCAGCCCCCCCTGGGAGCCTTAAACCACATGCAAATACTATTAATTATTCTTTAATTCACCATTATGTTCTTAACTTTAGCCTTAGTCTTCACTATTTAGCCGCCCCTTGTCGCGATGGCAGAGAGGTGAGCGCTGGTGAGGTGGGCAACGCTGCGCGTCACAACCTAGGGTGGTGTTGTTGGAGGTTGAGGAGGAGGGGCAGGAACCAGGGCACACCGCCGTGTGCCGCCATCATCCAGAGGCCGATGGAGCTAGCCTACATGCCTCCTCTGTACATGGCCATGGAGCGGGAGTGTGTCCACTTCGCGACGACCGAAGACATCATCGCCACATGGGGGTGCGTTGATTGAGGGGGGCAGAACTCCAGCGCCGCACAGATTCTGGAGGCCGAAGACATCGCCGCCTCATGGGGGACGCCGATGGCGGGCAACACTCTGACGCCGCACCGATCTTGGAGTCCAAGCTGAAGGTCGTGGAGCAGTCGGTGCTAGGGATGGCGGGCTATGTGGGGGACTGCGGTGGCATCGATCTCTGCTACTTTGGCACGCCGAAGGATCTGGGAGGGAAGGGAGTGCCGACGAGGAACATCGATGTCGCGGTGGCGCCCGGCCGAGAAGAGGAAACACCGTGGCGGAGTCGAGCAATGTGTTGCGGCTTTGTTGAATGAGGAGGTCGGTACGTATTGGGCCAATATGAGCCTTGTTAAAAAGACATGTTCCAAAGTTTTATGTGTTCACGGTTGGATAGGAATCAGATGGCTGTGATCATGAAGACTAAAGCCAATTTGTATTACGACTTTAGAGGATCTGATGATTCCTTGTCCACAGCCTAGGTATGCTCGCGTCCGGTTCCGTTTGCGCAGTCCTCGGCTGTTGTGTGCCCTACTTGTCAGCAGCCTGGGTATGCTCACCTCGTTCCGTTGCGCAGGCCTCTTGTTCCGTTTGTGAAAGTGGAGAAGTGAAGGATGACGGTAGCATGGAAAGGAAGCGGAGGCGTCTGCCGGCCGTTACAAATAAAAGTGGTGATGACCCGTGCTTTCTTGTTTCTTCCGTTGAAAAAATGGAGAAATTCAGGGCCAAAATTCAGAGGCGCTGCCGTCGGGGCGCAACTTTTGTTGGCATCCTCGGCATCTCCTCCCACGACGCCGTCGATGTCACTAACTCCTACACCGGTAAACGTTCAAACCTATGCCGTTTGGTTCTGTCTGTCGATAGGGTTTGCGTCGCTCAAGGTGCACAAATCAATCTGCTCTCTCCAGTCCGTTGATCCATAAACCGATCCATGCGCGGGCTCCGTCTGCCCGGTCCTGGAGTTTCGACCTAGTCCTCACCTCACCAAAGGAGGAGCTAGAGGAGACAAACGGCACCAGGGCAACATCGACGTCTCTCCTCGCTTCCCACCGCTCTCGCCAGCCTCGTGTCCGACCTCGTGTGGATCGAAAATAGTCCAGGATAGGATTCCCAATGCAAATGCATAAATGAGAAATACAGTATATCGTGTCTATGGTGGATTGAAAATAATGTGGATTGAAAATAGTCCAGGATTCCTACTTCAAAAACTCTTATATCTTTAGAAGTGATATGTTGAAAACATGGTTGAAAGAATCTAACAAGTTTTTTAGCGAGCCAAATGATTTTTTACAAACTACACGTAGGAAATGGTCGAAGTCCATCCAGCGGAAAAACTATGGAAATGATGGCACTTGATTACGAGAACCTACTAATCTTGGTTGTACTAGCTTGACGACGAGCAGCCAGCTTGCATTGACCGTCCTACACTGCTTGATGGTGTGGCTTGGGAAATCGAAGCGGACTACTAGTTTTCATATTCAAGTAGTGTAGACTACTAGATTCAGAGATGGAATTGAAAAGATTGTAGTACGTATTCTCTTTTGCCATGGTATACTATAGGAGAGAAAATTAAAAGATTTTATTTATTCAAAAATTGAAGTGGCTACAGGATAGCTAGATGGCCGTTTTGATTCCTCTGTCCACTGTCCCGACTCCCGAGTTTCCATGCTGGGTGTTAATGTTGTAGCTGCCTCTTGGGTTCCCGATCTCCATCTGGGCTCGCGTGCAAATGACTGCGACAATTGATCGAGTTCAAACTGCGGCGCGTGCGGGGCCGTCTCTCTCTACTATAAATTGGACCGACGAGGTGAACAACATTGCACACAGCTAGCACACAACAAGTCACAGCAGAGCAGAGGGATTTGAGAGGTGCACCGGATCACGGTTCACGGATGTCTGGGCCGTGGCGCCGGAGCACGACGCCGGCTCCGGCCGGCGGACAAGACCTAAACTGGAGGATGCGGTCTGGGATCCCCGACGCAGGACGACGGGAGCCTTTCTGGACACGAGGAGGTGGATGGTCGGAGGTTCTCCCAGGCCGTGGCGTCGAGAAGGGCTCTCCCAAGCTTTTCTGCGCAGGAGGAGGTGGACGATCGGAGGTTCTTCCAAGCGGTGGCGTGCAGAAGGGCGGCTCTTCGTCATTAGGTCCGGCGATGGTCGACGACCTGACGGTGGTGGACAAGGACGTGCTGGACTGCGGCGTCTGCTCTCTCCCGCTCAAGCCGCCCATCTTCCAGGTATGTTCGTGCGGCGCACAGTTGATTTGTCAATCCTTTTACCCACACTGTTGCACAGTTTGGTACATGCATTACTTTGTGCAGTGCGCCGTGGGACATGCGCTGTGCTCGTCGTGCTCAGAGAAGCTCAAGGATACCCTCAAGTGCCACCTGTGCGGCGTCACCATGCCCGGCGGCTACCAACGGTGCCATGCCATGGAACGCGTGGTGGACAACATCCACGGCCCCTGCTCGCACGCGCCATATGGCTGCAACACAAGGCCTGTGCGCCACGCCCTCGTGGAGCACCTTCAGCACTGCCCACACGCGCCGTGTCGCTGCCCCCTGCAGGACTCCTGCAACTTCGTCGGCTCCGTAACGATGCTCCTCGGTCACTTCGCGGCGGCGCACGGCGGCCCACCGTGCACTGCCGAGGCCTCTGCAGGCAAGCCATTTGGCGTCGACCTCCGCGACGGCATCAACATCCTGACTGCTGTCCGCGGCGGCGATGATCGGTACCTGCTCCTGCTGAACATGGCTAGTACACCGTTCGGCCATGCCGTCTCCGCGGTCTGGGTAGGTTCTCTTGCACCGGCGGCGAGGAACACCACATGCAACCTTGAGCTCAGCTTCTCGCAGTCGCAGAACAACCATGTCCCACGCCAACATTACCTGAGATCGCGGTTCCAAGTTGAACGCATGTGTTCCTCCAATGGGCTGCCGGATCCCAACGCCTCTTTTCAGTTCTTCGTTCCAAAGCATGTTTATGGAACTGAGGATGGATCCCATGGGGCTGCTGTTCATGTCACTGCTGTGATTTCTATCAGTTCAGCATAAACATGCAAGCATATGGATCATATATGCAGCTGCTTACATATGCTTTATTTAGAATTTAGATATGCTGCTATTCATTTGACTACTAGCTTTCGCATTGAAAATCTTCCACTTAAGCATGTATTATGTAGCATGTATTAAGAGCTAGTATATGCTGCAGAAGGAGAGAGTTTAAAATCTTGGGATTTGCTATATTTCAGGTGCTATATTTCTTACTTGTCAAGTGACATTTTCGTGATGCCTGAAATATAGTATTCTCTAATGTGATCAACATAATGACGGCTGCTAACAGGTTCCCTTTTTTTTCGCGAGCAGGCAGAGTGCCTGTATTTCATTAAGAGGGATGGAGCGGCCTAAAACGGCCTGAACAAAGTTCGGTTGACGAAGGCGAGCAGCCCGCGTCAAACCCAACCACCTAAACTACTGGATACACCACAAGTTGATTACAAAATAACAGAGTTTTGCGACCAAATGCTAACTAGCAACGAAATGGGCGAGTACCCAGCCTCAAGCCAAAGCTCTCCTTCCCTATGGATGGCCCGAACCAACTCCGATACCGATGCGCTCCTCCTGTTGAAGACTCTGGCGTTCCTCTCTTTCCAAACCGACCAAGTGACAAGGGCCAACAGTGTGTCGAAGGCCGGCCTTACGTCACGAGCGACAACTTTCCGTTGTTGGAGCCACCACTCCACGAAGGTGGCGCCGTCCTGCGGCAAGGGCAACTGGACGCCAGCAGGTGACAGTACCCTGAACCAAACCTCCCGAGTGACGACACAGTGCATGAACAGATGATCGGTGGTTTCAGGTTCTTGCCCGCATAAATTGCAAGCGTCATCATCCTGCAGTCCGTGCCGCTTGCGCCTATCACCCGTCCAAAGTCTCTCATGTAAGGCAATCCAGAGGAAGAATTTAACCTTCGGCAGAGCCTTCATCTTCCAAAGCTCTTTGGCTCCCAGCAACTCCGACGAGCCAAGGAAGAAAGCCCTGTAGGTGGACGAGGAGCGGTAGCGACCATCCAGTGACCACTTCCACACGAACCGATCTGCCGTAGCGGGATCAAGAGCGACACGCCCCAAACCCGTAGATACCGGAGGAGCGCCTGTACCGTAGGCGCACCAACAAACTCTCTGGCCCAGCGGTGTTGGAACAAACCCTCCATGACGGTGAACCTCTTACCCCTGGGCGAAATCGCCGCGAACAGCTGCAGCGCGAACCTGTTGAGGGGTCCAACCTCCGCCCAGCTATCAAGCCACAGCCGAGCCGACTCCCCGTCACCAAGTAGAACTGTCATGCTTGCGTTCGCCATGTCTTCCAGTGCGTGTTCCTTCTTCCAAGGCAGCGTCGACCAAGAACGGCTAGGCTCCGTCCGGGCAAGCCACTCCTAACACAGCCGCAACGCCAAGCCAAAGAACCGTAGATCGATGACGCCCAGACCCCCGTAGCAAGTGGGGCGACACACAGTAGGCCACGCGACTTTGCACTTCCCGCCGGTCACGGTCTCCGTACCAGCCCAGAGAAACGCGCGACGTCGCTTGTCAATCTGTTTGACTGCCCAACCAAAGAGACAGCAAGCTATGCTCAAGTGAACCGGTATGGCTGACAGTGTGACTTTGGTCAGAAGCACCCGACCGGCGTTGGTGAGGAGGCCACTTTTCCAAGTAGGAATCCTGGCCGCGATCCTGTCAACCAACGCTTGCTCATCAACTCGACGCAATCTCGTGAGCGACAAAGGAATCCCCAGGTATCTGCAAGGGAAAGGGGCGACGACGCACGGGAACGCGGCCTGGACAACAAGCACCATTTCGTCAGTGCAACGAATGGGCGTGGCTACACATTTGTCGATGTTAGAGACCAAGCCAGAAGCTCCCGCGAATAGAGCAAGGACCTGTCGTAGACAGTCCAAGTCTTCAGGCTGCGGCGAGAGAAGAACGACAAGATCATCTGCATAAAGCGATGCTATTTCTTTGATGGACCTCCCTGGCAGCGGAGTGAAGGCACGCAGGCGGTCAGCTTCGCGAATCAGCGCATTGAGCGGCTCCATTGCCATGACAAAGAGCATAGGGGATAGGGGGTCGCCCTGCCGTAATCCCCTGGCATGCGCAATCCTCCTTCCTGGGCGCCCATTCAGCATGACGCTAACAGGTTCCCTCAACAGTTAGATGCATATCACCTGAAAATTCAGGCACCTGAGAGGGAGGTAAGGTGTAAAAACTTTATCCCTTGAACCTTGTAACTTATAACTCTGTGTATATATGCTGATGAGCCCAACTGCCCAACACCGTATTCCCCCCTGGACCTCGAATTGCTCTGCTTATATTAGCTGGGGCTGCTCTCGGTACAGTCAACAAAAACAGAGCTCCTTGGCTTTTGTACTGGTTTCTACAGTTCATTTTGGGAAACAATCATACCATAAATTCCAACATATGCAACGTTTCTACTCTAGGAACATCGAACCAGAAAAGATAAAAAGAGCTTATATTGTTCTTCCCAATAAACCGGGTGGCATTACACCTGATGCAGCCAATTTTTATGTAAAATTTTAGGTCTTCTCCACCAAACATGCACACACAAGAATGACTTATAAAAAATCTTTCAAGCAAAAACCATTTTTTCCTAGAAACCGAAGCTATAAAACATGGTTTTCTTGGCATCGCCGTTTTTGGAGAATCCCAAGGACCACCAAGAAGGCCTTAATGTCAATTGTCAAACATCTTTGCCTGAATCCTAACAATCAAGGTCCAATTCCATATCTTGCTTTGGACCAAATTGTAGGTTGATAAAGGGTGCTCGATTTCTTTGGAAACTTTGTTCTTGTGCACAACAACACTGCAAAAAGAATGGGTACCGAACAAGGTGGATATCTATATGTGTGTTGCTAGTGGCTCACGCGCAAAGAGACCCATGTATGTATAATATATGTGTGTGTTATCATACCCATAAAGTAAATTCCACTACCACAAATTGGGATAGCCTTGTAGGTCACTAATTTCTTTGAGGGGCGAGATTGGACCCTCAAGGAGTATACCATTGCCTTCGCAGTTGTAGGTAACATTAAAGGAAATGCATAGGAGTACTTCTTTAGTGCTAAATCAAACCGCTAATAGAATTGTAACATTTGCTTGAGTGCTAATTTGAACTGTTAAGAGTAATTGCATGTTTCCTTGAGCGTTCTCACAAACCGCTAAGGTAGTTCACATTTCCTTGAGTTTTATTCCATACTATCAAGAAAAATTACATTTTGTTGACTGTGTTTGAAAAGCTCCAAGGTAGTACTAGTTTCCTTAAGTGCCAACCGTCAAGTTGACGTACCTGTCAAGAAAAAAATATGTTTAAAGTTCTCAAAATGTTAAAATTTAATTCTTTTGAATTTTTCAAACGACCTCATATGGATATACAGCCAATGCAGTAGAGCACGATGAGATATGTTGGTTTGTAGTTGTTGACTTTTTTATTTGAAATTAATGGTAATCCAAAAATTATTTTTGAAGTTATAAAGTGTTTTAGTTTTTTTCTTAACTTTTCCTAATGAACTTGAAAAGAGATAAAAAAATTTAGTTTATATTTATTTTTCATTTTAAATTATTTAGAGTTTCAAATATTTATTAGAAGATCTACTGAAGTGAATATAAAAAGAAAAGAACATTCACTAGGTCAAAATTGACATTGTGGTTTAGTGGTGAGTGACAATTCACATGTTAAACCTCTAATCACAAGTTCCTTGATGTTTTTTAGACTAGTATAATACCCGTGCAAACGCTACGGCTTTATATTGGGGATGCTTGATATCCACATCAGCGAGACACATCATCCACTACGCATACAATCTGCACAATTATTCTAATAAATTTATACATATATTATAATGTCCGTGCTAACGCCACGGCTTTATCTTCGAGATACACATGAAAGCAACCAATGTTTTCTTTTCATAATTCAACTTTTACATAATAAATCATAAAGCTAAAATAAATTATAAGTCAACTCATGAAAGAAACAAAGACGTCATTAAAAGAATAACAAAATCTCATTGATATCTTGTTTCATTGCTTCAAAGGCTAAATTATATTTATGTTCTGAACAAGTGGACAAAAATATAGTGACCTACAGAATGGAAGTGCTTGTCATCTCTGCCACTTACTGAAGGTGCCCAAGTAGAGATTGTACATAATTAACAAAAATTACAGAACCTTCACTCCAGACCACTAACTAATGAACAACATTTGAGAGACATATACATATTGGAAAATTTGTTGTTGTTGTGGTACTCGGGTACTTAAGAGAAGCCAGATCATAAGCCCTAGAAGCTTTCATAGCATAGTTAAGTTTATGATCGCACCTCTGTACCAAAACTCATTACAATCATATCATCATGTTTAATGTGCACCTTCTTGATTGAAACTTTTTATCCGTTGTCCTCATACAAGCCCAGCATAGTCACACATTTCAGTCTGACAGAAAATTTAGCATAAATCCAAGGCACTCTGTAACCATCCTCCTACCTGTGCATGCCCAAGGTGCATCTCAAACTCATAGACATTACGGTAACAACAAGAAGATTGCTAGAACAACAATGGTACAAGTTCAGTACCTTTCCAGTTGAGGTCTTCAGACCAAGATGATTGATTTCAAATATTGTCCAGGTCACCAGATAAATGAATCTGTATCACCACTGTAGCTTTGTCAAATCACATGCTCACTGAAAACACATTTGACACAAAAAAAACATGTTTGTTTACCACATATATCAACAAGAAAATTCCCTGACCTTTGAGCTCGATGATGCAGGTTCATTATGTCATGTCAATCTGCCATCTTCTGAGAAACGTTGTAGATCGCACCAATCAACCCAAGTTGATCAACAACACTGCTTGCATCACTTGATCTGCGAAGGATGTGAGTTCCATCTAGACTGATAGCAGATTTCATGGATCTAGGTATAGATTAATGTCATAAGAACTCAAATAGATGTCAAAAAAGAATGATTGATCATAGATGCTAAAAAAGAATGATTGAGCCAGGATGGTTAAAAGTTAATCACACATGAGACTCTCTAAGGGATGACCTTAATCGCCATGGTAAAGCAAACAGGGTGGACAGAGGACGCCATCGGCAGTGTGTCCAACCGACATGCGACATCTTATCCCTAGTGACCTCTAGTTCTGATGGATGATGTTGATCGCATGAATGCCACCACTGCAAGGCAAACATATGAGACGAGCAGTTAAATTGGATGCTGCAACTCAGCATTTTTGAAATGTCAAATTCGAATAAAATTAAATATGCACTTAAATAAATTATGTAGGATGTGCACACCTGTTAATAAAACACTGATTAAGAAGCTCCTAGTTTTTTTCCTTGAATACCATCATGACTGAGTTCTGATTCTGAAAAACAATCAATTACTAATGAAAAAGTATAATGCCCGTGCTAACGCTACGATTTTATGTATAAGAGTGGATCACCATTCAGTCTCCTACTTTTCCTTTATTGCATTTGCAATTCTTCTTCTCTAAAACACACAACACATCTTTCTTTGTCGGGGGAATTGATCTAAAGAAACATACTGTTAATAATTGACAATGATATAGCACGAAGCGAATTACCTCCGTGTCCCCCGTGGGCGCCGACGCACCCTTCTCCTATTCCCCTGCCATTGGGCACTTCGCCGCGGCGACCGGTCGGCGTCAAGGTGATTGATCCATTATAGTACAAATGCCGGGCACAAAAATACATGCATGAATAAAAAATAGCAATATAAGTATTTTCATTTCCCTATTTTCTTAACCAAAAAAATATAATCGTTTATTGAACAAATCATATTATATACCAGCATATACCTTTTTTCTAAAAAAATCACCTTTTTAGATGAAAACTAAAAAAAAATCACTTCTTTCAATAGAAAGATCAATAGTTGAAGATGGCCTTGATATACCATGAACTCCAGTCAAATAAGTGTTACTTTGTAATTTTAATGTTATATATAAACTGGTATATTTAATTTAAAACATGACCTGATCACGGTACATATAATTAATTTAATTTAATATAGTAGCAAAAAAGTAATACAAGCAAGTATACATGACATGCTTCTTGTCTACATGCTTTGCAAAAGAGTAATATGCAAGAATAACTCAAAAACAAGTATTTGCATTTTAAAATTAATTGCAAAAGGAATCTGTAGACTCAAAACAATTATTTGCATTTTAAAATTAATTGCAAGAATAACTCAAAATAATGTTAGTGTAGTCAAAATCTGTAGCTTCATATATGCTATGATCCCGTAACGGGTACCTGCTATGACGTTGGAGAACTAAATTCAGGATAGCAAGGCGATCCGAATCTACAGAAAAGAAAAAGATAGGCGATCAGAATTTGTGACAGCTCGTGTCCAACCGTCAAAGCATAGCCATTCAGTAAGAAATTGATACATCAACTCACCTGGATCTGTTTGTGGAGAAGCTTGATGCAGGTGGCTGCCTCGTGGAGCACTGATGCCGGATCCTTGCCTTGAGATCCGGCAGGGGGTAGAGGGGTGGTTCCAAAAATAGCCACACATGTAAAAGGAAATTGAAATAGGACGCAAAAAAAAAAAATAAAAATCCATGCTCCCATGCGTGAGAGAGAGGGGCAGGTGGCGGAGGGTGAGCAATCTAGGCGGGGTTTCCCAGAATAGAGTTGCGCTGATCGTGGACGCGCGTTGATTGCGGGCGTGAAGGTGAAGGGTGTGGGGCATGAGTTTGAAGCCGTTGTTAGTTTCTGGTTGTGGGCCAGGGCTAAGAAGCCTGGCTTCCAACTCTTGGGAGAATATTTCAATTATAGTAGAAATTAGCTCCTTGATGGGTTCTGGATGCGACACCTCATGGATATTTTGTTTCATGGTAATGGAAGGGTGTCAACCTAATAGAAAAAAAAGAGATCCAATCTAGGAGGAACTGATCTTTCATTAATCATTAATTAAAAAGAGAAATAAACACCCATATTTAGTCCAAGATGGGATTTGAATTTGGGTGGTTGGGTCCAATGTCATGGCTCTCACCTAACCAGTGGAGCTAGGCTCACTTCCTACTCAACCTAATAGCGCGACAACTACAAAATACAACTCTTGTATAATCCAAGTTTGTAACGACGTTGTCACATGTCGACCTACAGAACTTGCAAAATCGTCTTTTTTGATGATTTACCGCTACCCGGATCAGACACAAGCTGAGATAGCAACTATCGCAATCTTTGGGCGTATATATACTCATAAGGTTCGTCCCCTTGCGTTGCTACAGGTTTAAAACTCCATATTTTCTAGTTTTTCAAAAGGTCAAGTGGTAATTCTAATTATCAAAAATAAATAATGTAATCTCATAACTCTATTTTCAAAAGAGATTACTCATATTGCTATTTTGAAAGGAAGCAGGACAAAAAACGAAGCAGCTTATGTTATCCATAGATATAGTTTACTCTGATTTTGGAGTTTCATTATGTGAAGGCATTGATTCGTGTTTACTATGCACGGGATCAAATAATTGATATATACAATGCATGTGTTTAATCACAATAATTAAAAGCATTTTTAGAATATTGAGCAAATATGTTGTCATCCGTTGAATAGGGATTTTGTGAAAAAACGATAAGGTCAAATGGTTATGGGCAGACGCTAATTTAGGAAAGCAAAATTTTTCTTTTGGCTGCTCCTAAAGGATAGATTAAACACAAGAGATATCGTAACGAGGAAGAATAGAAATCTGAGCAGCTACTCCTGTGCCATCTGTAACTTTAGTGGAGATGAAACCGTGATGCACCTCTTTTTCCACTGTCTTTTCAGTCAAACTTGCTGGCAGCTTATTGGAATTATCTGGGATCTATCCTTGCCTCTTCTGGACATGGTTATAACAGGAAGAAACAATTTTGGAAGATCCATCTTTAGAGAGATTTTCATAGCAGCTTGTTGGTCCATCTGGAATTGCAGAAATCGACTGATCTTTGATGGAATAGCCTGCACTTTCAACAATTGGTAGCAGCACTTTAAGGAGGAGATTGGTTTGATTTGCATCAAACCCAAGCCTCGCCCAAATATATGTGGCTTCACCATCCTCAACTTTTTCCTTCATATATGTTTTGGTTTGTTAACATATAACCATGCATACTCAAATGAAACATCCTTATGGAACTCTGAAAACAGCAAAACCACTTCAATCAATCATCACTAAATAAAAAATCAACAATAGCAGGAATATACCAGCTTGGTCTCTATTTTTTTTGTGTATGTTGGGGGAAGGGGTAGCTACGCCTATCCCTTAAAAAGGCCCAGCGCCTAATTCATCTGAAGACCTCTATGTAAATTTGTGTATCAAAGTGGGCAAGGGTAAGAATGCCTCCTCCCACCTTCACTTATAAAAAGAACCCAAGGGGCAAGGGCAAGTGGGGGCTCTCCTAACATTCCATGAACCCTAGGTAATATTGGAGCACTTGCACTCTTTCCTGTGTCGATAAGTTCCCGAGCTTCCCCCTCGCCTTGGACAAAGGAACCTTCGTCCCGGTTGGTGAGGGTAATTAAGTGATGGGCTACATCTCCGTTGGTGAGTATAGAAATGAAGGGCTACGTCCCACGGTGTATGAAAGATATAGGTTTTAAAGACAATGATAACTTTATAATATTGCTACCTTTTTCTTTGGAGTTATATAAATTCTACGCACATATTATTTACGAGTAATTAGACATCCATGACCTAGCATATGGATCATTCTCAACTCTTTCCGCTAAAGTTCACTAATTTGAACATCATAAGAAACTAAGAAAGGGTAGAGAGTAAACAACATTATGGTACTAAATAGTAGTGTGTTTGCAATATAATGCTCACCTTGCTCATCTCTACCTAATACTTAATTAGCAAAATTTCCTTCTGCCTTTTCTACACGTTAATTTTCTGTCCGCCCTTCAATCCGAACAAAACTGTCTGTCCCAAAACTTACTAATCCGGCCGGCCATAAATTATTTTATTATATATTCCATAATCCATAGTCCGTAAAGAACTCGCTCAAAACTGCCTGCCTCAAACTAATTGCCGATCTTTTTTTGTCCATCCCCCGCCTCCCCAAATAAAAGTCTGCATTGTCCCTGTCTCCCCCACATCTCCATGGGACCTAAGAAAATTAGATGAGAAGAAAGAACTCTAAAGCAATGCCAAGATGAACACAACTCTTAGAAGAACATAAATAAATAAAATAGCAACCTAATATAAAAGAAAAATCACCTATAGAGGAGATCACGCCCACCATTATATACATCCCTATGTAGAGGAGAGATAGGTTCTTCACCTCGGTGTCGTTCCGCCCGAAGGGACCGTTGATCCGGCCGCCAAACCCAACGCCCTTGTCGAAGGCCACTCGATCCAGCCGTTGAACCCAATGCCCTTGTCTCCGCCAGGCGAACCCCAACTGCATCCGCCTACAAAGAGGGTGCTCTTCTCACAAATCTGTGCCTTGTCGGATTCGCTCGTCCCAACCAGAAGGAACTCTTCCTCTGACGAGAGAGCCGTTCTCACCAGATTTGTGTGCTTGTTGAATTCGCCCATCCCAGACATGAGGAACTCCACCTCTGAAAAGAAGGAAAGTCGATCCACAACACCTGGTTTGATGAAGGATCAGACCAATATGCGCCTTCTAAAGGGGCTTTTAAAAAAGTAGAGAAAAAAGAAAAAGGATATTATCAACATTTCATTTTTTTAGAGTGAACTGTTTTTTCTAATATTTCAACAAAAACATATTCAATTTCAACAATAAAATTGTCCATGGAGCTAGAGCTAAAAAAACTGTTTCAATAGCGAAGCAGAGCTATACAGTATTTAGAGCAGGTTTGTAGATGCTTCCATGTATTTTTGTGAAAAAATAACAACAATGATTATGAATAATTCCTTTTAGAGCTTGTTTGTTCAAAATGATGCATTCTTTGGATAGTTATGTGTTATAATAGAGCTTCGGTGTTTAGCCACTAAAAATCTATCTTGTGGACGCACAAAGATTTATTTAGGATTATAGACTTTGTGACGTTAATAAAATCAATGTTGATAATTTATTATTTTATTTTGACAAAAGAGTTCTATGTAATTATGAGTTGCTAGAAATAATATCTTTTGTCCCCCGTTACAACACACGGACATATTTGTTAGTATTAAAATAAAAAATCATGTGTCTAAGGATACCATGGGTGGCTATAGCTAGAGGTACCTCAGATGTTTGTCTAAAAAAAGTGGTCGTAATCGGAGTCAATATATACATAATTTATGTAGCAAAGCCGCAAAGGACTCGAACACAATCCCAGGCTAGGCCAGGCCCGGCCGGTTAGTGTAAATAAACAGGGCCGGGTAGAATTTCCATAGTATCCACAGAAGGTACACGACTACACGTAGGTTTCCTGTCATGGGTGACGTGCGGGGGGCCATCTCCTACTCTAATCGGCGGCGGCCAAGGTCGGTGGAGAGAGGGGAGTCCTCGGTCAGCAGGAAGAGGGCTCGTTCCCCGCCACCGCCGCCGCGTCGGGTTCCACAGCGATATTATTCCGAAGAAGAAGACGACGACGATGAGAACAACGACGGCGTCAATGACGGAAGCGACGGCTGGAGCGATGACGACGACGACCGAGAAGAGGACGAGGAGCAAAGCAGAACCGAAGACGAACTTGACTCACGAGGCGATGAGTCCTCAGGTGGATCTGATGCCGACGATGTCGTGCAGGCCGGAGTAGTAGTGGAGGAGCAGCCGGCGGAAGAAGAAGACAGCGATGGTGACGACAGGCCTATATCCGCGTCGTATCACGCGCACACACCCGTGTCCGTCGAAGCTTCACATCCACTGCGCCGCCGGCAGCGGCACCACCAGAATCGTCACCACCGTCGTGGTCTTCCTCGGATAGAACCTCTGTGATCAGGAACGTGACGGTGGAGAATCCCTCTGCCTTCGATTGTAGCATCTGCTATCACCCACTCAAGTCTCCCATCTTCCAGTGCACCGTCGGGCACGTGGTGTGCTCACCGTGCCACAACAGGCTGGGGCAGGCGACCCGGTGCCATGTCTGCCGCGTCCCGACCCCCAACGGCTACTCCCGGAGCAACGCCATGGAGCAGGTGATGGACTCGATCCGCGTCCCGTGCCCACACGCCGCGCACGGC
This sequence comes from Themeda triandra, assembly GCA_018135685.1. Taxonomy (NCBI): domain Eukaryota; kingdom Viridiplantae; phylum Streptophyta; class Magnoliopsida; order Poales; family Poaceae; genus Themeda; species Themeda triandra. Next base: position 94,560 of record JAENPR010000716.1, on the reverse strand, counting down.
TGCGCGGAGAGGCTGGCGTACCATGACCGCGACGCCCACGCCGCGGCGTGCGCGCACAAGCCGTGCCACTGCCCAGCCGACGGCTGTGGCTTCGCCGGCTCCGTGCAAACGACGCTCCTGGAGCACTTCGCCGCCGTGCACGGCTGGCCCTGCACCCCCGGGAATATAGGGCTGCCCAGCTTCAAAGTCCGGCTTCACAAGGGCTTCAACGTTGTCACCGCTGGCTCCACGACGGGGGACTACATGTTGATGTTGAACGTGTACGAGGCGCCGGTCTGCAACGCCATCACTGCGTTCTGCATCCACCCTCGCAACACCGGTACTATCAAGCTCAAACTCCACTACTACCGGCACACGAACTCCGACTTGTGCACCAGGTACACACAGACGTCAGAGCTCATAGTCGTCTGCACGGACCTCACCAATGGGGTGCCTAGTTGCTTCCAGTTGCCTTTGCCCAAATGGTCTGCCACGGAAGGAGAAGACCATATAGATATGAGGCTTACCGTGTTGAGGTGAATGCGACCACATATGTTTGGTGTCGATTCCATACCAACACACGTAGATTGAGGTGAATATGATATTATCCAAACAAGGTCTCAATCTTATTTTGAAACATAGATTCTATTTGCTCAGATTGGTCCACGGAACAATATTGCTAGCTAGTTTCTTCTTTAATTTAATAATTTGATTTGAAAGCACATGTTATTGATCACCATTATGTTTGAACATTCGAGTGTTCCACCTGTAATCTATGTTAGTAACTATTCATTCTCTATTATATTAGATTGGGATATATATAATATACTAATGCAAATGAAACAATACGTATGGTGCTATATACACTACCAGAAACTGGATATTTCGTGAGAGGGACAGAGTTTTGTGAGAGTGAAAAACAAACTCTCATGAAAATAATCGTTTTCATGAGAGTGATGAAAAATCCCGCCACGAAATAGTATTTTCATGAGAGTGTTTCACACACCGTCATGAAAATCAACTATTTTCGTGAGAGTATTCAAATACTCTCATGAAAACTTGTTATCGTGAGAGTGAACATTTTCATGAGAATCAAATTCCACCGCCACGAAATATGGGTTGCTATTTTTTAATAGAAAAATAATTGCCTTCAATACCAGAAATTCGAAGAACATGAACCAAAGTTTCTTTTTTTAATCCGTAGCGAAATGTTGTAACTAGTCTTTCTCCCTCATGCTAACTCCAAATATGGCAATTCTTTTTCCTAAGTGTTTCTAAAATCTTGCTCTATCAATTTGTTGTGCTTTTACATCTACTACTTTTTTTCATCTTTTTATGTGACTCTGTTCTACGAATTCAAAATTTGGATTTTAAAAAATGGCAACTTTAATCAACATTTCGAAGTAGTAAATGATTCCAGCTGAAAAAGTCATGAACACGAAAGTTGTATAACTCATCAAGATCTTAGTTAGGGTATTTTTTTCATCCGATAAAGTGATGTCAACATTGTTCACAAATTTTACATATCTCTCTTATAGTGAAATTTGTGAACAATGTTAATACCACTTTCTCGGATGAGAAAATGACCAAAATATCAATTGTAGATCTTGATGAGTTGTAAATTTTTTATGTTCATGACATTTTCAGTTGAAATCATTTACTATTTCAAAATGTTGTTTCAAGTTGACTTTTTTAAAGTTCAAAATTTAAATTGATAAAAGAAAGTCATACGAAAACATGACCAAAACGAAGGATGTAGATATAGAAAATTTATAAATTTTTATAGTTGATAACTTTTTATTTGAAATATTTTGTTATGGAAAACCATATTTGAAGTTTTTTGTATTTTGAATTAATAAATTTTTGGAAAATAATTCAGAGAATGTATTTCAGCCCGTTCAAATGTTTTGGGCCAGTACTATCCGGCCCGATGTATTCCAGCCCTTGGATGGACACCTGATGAATGAGAACCGTTGGATCGAAAACACAGCTTTATAAACTCCTCTTCATCCCTCCCAAAACCCTAACTTTTGCTCTCTCTCAGCCGCCCCCTCCACTCACCGTTCCTCAATCCACAGCACGACTCTCGTGCGCGCGCCGGATCGAGCACGGAGGCTCCAGCGTTCCCCTCTAGCAGCTGCGTGACGGCACGTAGCCCAGGGCGGCATGGAGACGGCGCGAGTTTTCCTCCTGGGGCGCCGCGGCATGCCCCCGGCGGAGACGCAGGGCGTGGCCCCTGCGGCTGCGGCGAGGCTAGATCCGCCGGCAATGGAGATGGGAAAAGGCCTCGCTCTCCGCTGGGCGATGGAGCCCGCCGATGCCTCCTCCTCGTCCCCCACTGTCCCCAACCTGCCTGGCTTCACCAGATTCGTTCTCGACGCGGTAACCCCACTCCTCCCGGTTCGTCTTTCTGCTACTTTGCTCTGTGTCCCGCACGAAGTTCACGTAGTTGCGAGCAGTCGTGCTACTGTTGTTGCTGGTACCGAACCCCAAGTTCAGTCACAAACTTCTCTCTGTTCCTTTCCTCGTTACTGTGGATTTCGTGTATAAATTACTTGATACACCTTAATAAATATTGTTCATGGTTCACTGCTGTACTAATTCTATTTGATCACCATGGTCGAATCTGCAATGGTTTAGAGGATGTAAAGGTTCAAAGTTTGGTAAATTTGGTACACAGCTAGGATGCAGCTTAAGTTCAGAGTTTTATTTCTTACTGCCCAACTGTTCAACATTAGCTAGCACGTCCAAGCAACTTGTCGTGTTCATATAAGGACGTTTGTTTATTATATATGTGTTTGTTGTGCATTAGCATGTTTGTTAAAGCCAAGTCCTCTAGCAATTGTGTATATTGTACAACAGTTAAGCACCTTTCATCTCGATGCAGTCAAATGTCATACTAATTAAAGAATTGCTTCAGTCCTGTCTAGTGACAATTGACCATTTCTAAGTAGAACCGTAACTTATTTTGTGATTAACAAATTCTTTACTGGAATCAAGTTTTGATTTTCCCCTCTAGAGTATAAATTGAGAATCACATGATGTGCTATGTCGATGTTTGCAGTTGTGTTCCTGTGGCGCCTATTCAGCCATCTTCGTGTCCAGCCATCTTCATGTCCATCTAGGTTGATGAATGCAGTTGTGTTTTCCCCTGTAGGTTGATTTCACTATAGGTGTTGTCATCTTTGTGTCCAGCAATCAATGGCTTTGGTTCTGTTTCTGACCTTTCACTCCTGCGTGCAGAGTGCTGCTTCCTCTAGGTGAAGTTGCCCATCTAGGATTTGGGACTTGAGCACAAAGGAAAACTTCAGATCTAGTCATTGTGATGTCTGATGTGTCTTTTATGTTTCAGTGCTGCTTCAGTCTTACCATCATGTTTACCATCCATTTGCTCTGTAAATTAACGCGTGGGGTAAATTTTTACTGGAATCAAGTTTTAATTTTTCCATATGTCCTCTAGAGTATATATTGACAATCACATAATGTGTTGTGTCGATGCATGCAGGTGTGTTCATGCTGCTCCTATTCGTCCTGTTCAATGGTACCTCAAGTCGGTTTTAGTTTGTCTGGTGAGTCTAGCGACAATAGAGATTTGCACTGATATCTCATTTTATAAGCCCCTTTCATGCTACACTAATTGGCTTGGTCATGCAACATCTATATTTATCCATTTCATAAGACAAGTCATGCTGTTGTATTTCTGTGATCGTTCTTGTGCCTTGGTTTGTTAATTCTCAGCAAATGTTACAGGTTGAAGGCCTTGGGAAAATGACCTAGAATGACATTGCAGCTGCCATCATGAACTGGAAAGACATGCAGGTTTATGTGCACTAGTTGTTTGTCCAAGGCATTATTCAAAACTTCAGTGGGTGCCTAGCGCTTGTGACTTAGTATAGGTGTATGTTAATTTGTACAAATGACATATCCTTTTAATGTTTGTACTCATGGATGTGTTGGAATGAGATTTGGCTTTTTATATACATGAGTGAATCGATTGGATATTCTGAATTGACATTTGGACCGTGCTCTACATTGCCATACCCCCATGAAATAACTTCATGACGGTGAGCTCTCATGAAATATCAAACTCTCATGAAATAACTTCATGATGGTGAGCTCTCACGAAATAGCATAACTCTCACGAAATAAGTTCATGACGATGAGCTCTCATGAAATAGCTTAACTCTCACAATATAACTTCGTGACGTTGAGCTCTCATAAAATACTGAACTCTCACGAAATACATTCCTGAAGGTGAACTCTCATGAAATACCTTTAAAAACCGTCATGAAAATGCAGAAGCAAACCTGGTGACACGTTATTTTCATGAGTGTGTGCCACTCTCACAAAAATAATACGTGACGGTGAACTCTCACAATAATGTGTATTCCGTGAGTCTAATATCCTGAGAGAACATGCGTGACGGTGTACTCTCACGCATTATTTTCGTGAGAGTAAAACCGTATTTCGTGACTGATTTTACACTCTCACGAAATATCTGGATTCTGGTAGTGATATATTTCACCGACCGTGGAGCGGCGGAGGTAATTCCGACTGGTGTGTGTGTTGACTCAAAATGACTAATAAGGGATGTATAGATTCTTGAGATCTTACCTGAATCACCGCATCTATCCTCCTGAGGAGAAGTTTGCTTTGTTTCAATTTGAAACTCCAATTCAAAAAGGAGTACTACGCCATGCTATTGTGTCTTGGATGATCCAGGTCACGCACTGATGAGATCATTGGACTATCCATGTGACTGAGTGCCCTCACATCCCTAGGCTCGACAACGCAATTATCAGGGGTGCGCTCTACCATTAAAGTAATAGCCAATCCATTCGTCATTCCAACACTACAAAAGTACAAATCACTATTTGGCGTGCTTGCACTACAGTTTCTTAGGCAATTCATGCGGCATGGTGCACAATTTTGCAACCGAGGTTAGAGGAGGGACGATTAGGGGAGGGATAACTAGGGGAGCGATGTAGGTCATGCTGCGTTGGTGGGTGGGCATCATGACTGACAACGAGGTCATTCTAGGTTGGGGGGTCCATGGATGACATGGCAGTTGTTGAGCATTTTGAGTTAGGGTTCTAGATTTTCAGATGAGCTCCAAGCCCACAGGGTGACCCGACAATCTTAAAAGGGGAGGAGACCCGCAGGAGTTTGCCAATAGATGGTGGTGGGTTGAGGAGTGGAGAGCGAAGCAATGGAGGATATTTGGCTAGGCAAAGCTGAAGTAAGGGGTAAGGTATTGGCGGCAAGGTACCTAATTGGGATTAGGTAAGGGCGTGGTGGTACAGTGGAGACAATGGTGGCATGAGTTGGGTGGTAAGGTCACCAGCAAGGTCATCGATAGCCAAAGTGGCGGTCGAGGCGATGTGGTCGAGCAATATGGGGTTAAAAAAGGGGGAAGATAAGAAATAAGTATAGGAAAAAGGGTCAGGCTGACAAGGTGGGATGGTAGGAGCAGTGAGGTCGCTGACGAGGGAACCATTGGTTAGGCTAATAATGAATGGCCGGCAGTAGGATGAAGAAGGGTGTGGTGGGAGCAGTAAGAAGGGCATGGAGAGAAGAGACAGATAAGAGAAACCGTGAATCGGTTTTGCTACACATGCATGTGGATGATTAGGAGGGCTTGTATTCACCGAGCTTACAAACCCCTGTTTCACTTTGTAGTGGTTCCCCTGATCAAAATGACCTTAGGATTTTTCCCACCAATAATTAACTCAGATATTTGTCGGAGCACCATGATAAACCATACACAACATCAGAGATTCTTGGGAACCAGATTTGAGATAGATGTTCATATAAATATACAACATGATGAACTACTTCTATGGATAGGCGCAGATAACCGATCAAAGAATAAAATTTGTCACAAATCAGAATAGCTTTGTTTGTCTCAAAGTCCAATCTCGGTTGGCACCAATTAATCACAAGGGAAAGTGTTGAAACCCAAAATATGATCCCAAGGTAAAAGATGGATTGGAAAACACATGCAAAAAAATGAACAAAAAACATCAAATTTGAATGAAATTGGGCAAAAATTGCAAACTTGTTGGAAAACCCCAAGTGCCTAATTTTTTTTTTTAAAAAAAAACAAGTGCCACATCTTCCACAAAGCTTTGTTTTTGAATTAAAGAAAAAAAAACTTGGACTCCGTGGGCTTTCACATTAAGGTAGAGAATTCCTCATCTAGTCGGAGAAAACTTTGGAGCCTCATACTCCACGCTCTCACTTACCCTATAAGTTGGTTAGTGCAACAAATGTATGCTTTTGGGTAACACATGGCTCATAAATTTATTTACCTCTGGCACAACAATCCACCCCGTGAGAGATTGGACCTAGGCCGCAAGGGTGCCACTAAGAGTGCACATGGCTCATAAATTTATTTACCTCTGGCACAACAATCCGCCCCCGTGAGAGATTGGACCTAGGCCGCAAGGGTGCCACTAAGAGTGCTTGACCATCCAGGCTAGCATAACAATCTTTTCTAATGCATATTCTTATATTCTAACAGCAGTGCTAGCTAGCGACCGGACGTCCACATAGATAGGGTGTCTAGACACCCGCGCCTGCACTACGTTTCCCACACTATTTCGTTCATGTGCGCACATGAGGTCCATGCCACTCGAACATAGCTCGCCCCGTGCTTGTCTTTCACGCACCCAAACAGGGCCCGCGGACAGCAGACCATGCGGCGTCCGCTTGTGCTCCCTCCTTTTCTCACGCGCATGCATCCGAGAACTTTGCGCCCACACGACGGTGCCCGAGATGCTGCAGCAGGTGGGGGCAGATGTGTCCTTCCGTAATATGTGCGACATCTTGATCTACTTTTGCAACATATGTCTGTGACAACTGAAACACTTGAAACCAAACCAGTAGTGGGTGGGTAGGTGCAATGGCATAGATATTCAGCAGGTTCTATAATTGATGATGATGATAGCAGCCTATTACTTGATAATAATACGAACATTGACCTTGATACCATCCTTGTCATGAGCTTCAATAACTGAATTTTGCACCATAGCCTGGAAGCAATCGTCAGGTTTAGGAAGTGTTGGGAAAAGGCATCTCAGCAGCGGAGACATGGCACATGCTCACGGGCGATTGACCCCACATTTACCCTATTTTGTTACACATGCTTTAACCTGTTGTGCAGGAGAGATCGGAGACCACGCCGACCGGTGCGTCGCAGTACCTCCGATCGGAGGGCGGAGACATCGGGACGGCGATGAAGACCTTAGCCCCCAAGCGGAGGCGTCGGCCCGGGGACTAAGACCTCCGGCCTTTGTCGGAGACACCGGGCCGGAGACGAAGACCCCGGCCTCCGTCGGGGGCATCGAGTCGAAGACCTCAAGGCGGAGACAGCGGAACGATGGCGGAGGCCCCCGGCCTGCTCGAAGGCATCTGGCCCATGGAAGACGGCCCACCAATGGCCCGGGGGCAAGGAAGACGTAGAACGCTTGGGAGGCCCAAGCGGAGCCCATGGACCGCTGAGTACTCCGATGGATGACCTTGCCCCTGCCAGCCCCACCTGGAAGGGTCATAGGATTAGGGTTTCCCTGTTTCCCCTTTGGGGCTGTAATGTCTTTTTGTACTCGGGAGCTGGGCTGGCTATATAAGGAGCTCCCCCAGCCCCTGTTGTAGATGATGACTCCTGGAGTGGAAGAGCTTCTCCTCACACTCTAGCTTTGTAACTATAGTTATGAGTTAATACAAAACCTGCTGGAACCGTGTTCCAACAGTTGGCGCCCACCCGTGTGTCTGGCCGTGGATATCACTCACAGATGCCAACAAGAAAACAAATAGCGGCCGCCGCCGAGGCGGAGGCACCTGCGGAGGTATCTGAACCACCGCGAAGGGGCAGACCACGGAGGTCCGCCCGAAGCACATATGCCTCCGAGGAGGCAACCGGAGGTGAGGAAAACGACGCTGATCACGGCGAAGATGAACCACCGCCGGCGAACCAGACCAATGAGCAAGACCGGGAAGATGAGGTAAGCCGGCTGAGAGCCGAAATGGAACGTATGGAAGCAGAGCGAGACAGGCTGAGAGAAGAGCAAGCAGCCACGCACAGGGCGATTCATACGTCCCAGCAAGCCGAAGAGATAAGGCAGCAAATGGCAATATTGCAAGCGGAGATCCAGAGCATGCAACCCGTAGCAATGCACCAAAATAACACCACGACAACACCACAACTCAGTCAGTACATGGCTGCAACACCCACTGGAGTCCCGGCAACAGAAATACCTCAGATCATGATTTACCAGAGGACGTTCGACCCAAAATCCCCACTGTCAGAAGGCATTTAGAAATCACCATGGCCTCCGGGCTACAAGCCCATGGTCCTACGTAGGTACAATGGAAAAATAGATCCACGGCAGTTCCTGATGAGTTTTGAGGCAGCAGTAGCCTCCGCGGGAGGAAACGACAGTGTCCTAGCCAAATCCTTCGTCATCGCCGCAGAGGGCGACGCACTGACATGGTACTCCATACTCAAACCCAGCACAATCTACTCATGGGAGAACCTGAGGGATAAGATAATAGCCAATTTCAAAGTTTTCTCAAGTGAGTCATTATCATCGGTGGACTTGTTCAGCAACAAGCATGACAAGGGGGAGCCGCTAAGGGATTACTTCCAGAGATTCTTACACCTCAGGGCAAAGGCGCCAGATGTGCCGGACAGCGTCGCAATAGAGGCAGCAATCAAAGGTCTCCGCATCGGACCCTTCGCAAGCCATTTAGCGAGGGAAAAGCCAGCCACTATGGAAAAATTGCATGAAGAATTCGAGAAATACTGCAGATCAGATAACGATCTCCGGAAAAGACTGGATGAAGGCGAAGGCCAGAACAAAAGGTATTCCGGCAGAAACAACAATAGAGACAACAGGTCCTATGACAGACAGAATTCTCAGCAAAGACAAGTCTTCAATGTGCAAAACGACCAGCCTCAGCGTTCGGCAGACAAGGAGCCAGGAAACGGTCAAGATACGAAGGCTCAGAACAATCAAAATTTCAACAAGAGCAAGTCAAAGAACTGGAATAAGAACCAGAAACCGAGAAGACATTATTGTATTTTCCATGGGGAAGAAAATGGGCATAGCACCAAGGAATGCCCAGAAACCAAAGAAACAATGGATCGGATGAAGAGCAAGCAACAGCCGCCTCCACCTGCTCAGGAACTAGCCAGACAAGTGAATCACACCTTCACTCCGCAATGCCATCAGCAGTACAACCCAAGCTACCCAGGGTACACGAACAGCGCCTTCCCTCAGCAAAATGTCGCACAACAGTATTACCCGCCATCCCTGCCAGCGTGGCGGCCTGTGCAGTACCAAATGTCTCAGTACAGCAACCAAGCACCCGTCAGAGCAGAGAGCGCGGTAACATACATCAACTAGTGACTTGCGCGCGCCCATGCGCGCATCAAATGGCCGACGTAAAATTTTTGTATAAACTATAAAGATATTGAACGAACAGCAGCGCATTTCTCACGTTGAAGCAGTAAAATAGGATACGTTGACAGTACACATAAATATAGCACCTGGCATAATACTACACATAGTCGTTTGCATAATACTACACATTATATAGAGCCTAGAACACATGATAGCCTGGCTGCATACAAATAGCATAAGAATAGCTGTTGTGCTGCAGCGAATAGCTTAATCAGAAAAGAACAGGACAGTGTAGACATTTAGTGTCTGAAGAAGCCATTAAGGCACATAATAATACATTGACAGTTCTTACAGCACAGCAACTACTCCATGCACCTCACTCAACCTGAGATATGTTATGTAAGCCGTGAGCAAGCCTAGCGAGGCTATTCATATGTAAGATAAGCACTGTGGTGAGGCGCATGTCCTGAAAATCGTGGGGCGTGGCGCTGATAGGCAAGTACCTAAGGCAACCATCCAGCCACCTACACTGCAGTAGAGGTGTTCTTCCATGCAGATGCAGGCATGGAAGCCACATAGGGTTGGCCACATGGCCAGCTGACCAAATAGTTAACATCGTTTCGCCCAATGCAAAGGGCCACCATAATCTTAAGTTCTTCCTGCCTACAGGCCAATATAGGGGCCATTTCTATAAGCTAAGTAATCTGGGTTAGTTTCCAATGCAGAGGAAGCCACGCCACAAAAAGGAGGCAGGAGTCTTCTTTGGACGGCAAATACTAATGAGCCAGTCCAGCCAAAATACCACAGCATGTTGGTGTTTCCTACAGGTGAAACCAATTTGGTTATAGAATTATGCTGGTGCTATGATCATCAAAGGAAGATGTGAGATACATAGGGCTTGCCTGATCTAACCGCTCTCCTGAGCGGAGGAGTGCTCGTCAGAAGACGAGGCATCCTGAGTACCCTTGAGCTTGTCAGTTCCGCTGCTGTGAGAAGGCACATGGTAAGCACGATGCACTATGGCTAATTGAGAAACCGAAGAGGATTGTCTATACAGAAGAAGCACATAAACCTGATGTCTGCAACTTTGGAGGCCTGGAGTCCTGAACCATCAACGTCATCATGAGTGGGGCTCTGTAAGATCATGCGGCGGCATGAAGAATGCTTTCTAGCCTTTGATGATTCGCTGCAGAGAAGACTCAGTTAGAGACATGGAATAAGATGGTCTGTGTTTGTTTTCGAGGGGCATGAGAAGAACAGATTACCTCCTCTGGCGCTTCATTGCCAGTGGTGTCTCAGTGCTCTCAAGACTGGGTGGAGGAGTCTGTAGTAAATCAACAACATCAGTGTATACAGATAGGCTGGATCAGATTCATGAGGTGTATGTGTTAGAAGTAACATACGCTGGTGAGTCCTGCTGGAGTAGTCGGGCTGTCATCAGTCTTGTTCGAGGAATCTCCTGACTCAGCAGCAGCATCGGCTGGGACTGCAATGGGCTGATCTTGTGCATTGTCTGGGACTGCAATGGGCTGACCATGTGCTGTGACCAGAGCCGCCACGTTGTAGGTCTTCTTGGCTTTATCTCAGGTGGATACACATTAGGACCTGCAGATGTTCTCATCAGCTGCTGGACAGGTTTCCCAATAATACGCCGAGCAACTTCTCCAAAGGCGATCATTTCAGCTTCATCTGTGCCATCAAGAGCCGTGAAAGAAACATTGTATCTGTTGACAATATGTAATTAGTACCTTCATGCAGATTAGTTTCCTGGTGGAAATGAACTGAACAATGGTACAGATTCTTACTTGAACTTGAACGAATTGTTGGCGCACGGAATGCATCTGTAGTTGCCACCATCTGGAACACATGATTTGTTGCACCTGGTGCAGGATGGAAACCACCATGAAGCATCTGGGATAAGGCGTCCGATGGTCACTGTGCAACGGTATCCTTGTTCCTGCAGCATTGGACATGATTGTGAGTTTTAGAATTATGGATATGTAGACTTTCTTTCTACGGATTAGGATCATGGAAGTCCGGTCTGCCCCCTACTAAATTGAGTTGCAAGCTATGTGAATGTTGTTTTCTACTTGGAGAGTTGTTGCTTACAACAAAGTCATATGGACTTATTGCGTTGAGGTCCCTGAGGTTCTTCTCGTCCAGATTTGATGGCACACGAGGCTGAACATTCTGCTGGGCTGGAGCTGCCACCGATCTTATCTGGAGCCTCTGGTTCTAAAAGCTGATTGTAGATAACATAATTGAGTTAGATATATTAATTCTTCATCTAGTCAAACGTTGTAAGGATGTAGCCTGAACTGAGAACATACCTGTCATAGAACGGTTGTGCCTCTGGAATGTCAGGATTGAAATACCATTTGCATGCTGCATTGCCACTTAGATAATAGTTGCCTGTAATACATAATTGTTTTAGTTCATCTGAGCAAAACCCAGTTATGAGCATGTATTGACCACAACATGGGTTTGAGAGCAAAAGGCATGACAGACCAGTACGTACCCCTGAAAGCTTTCATCAGCCCACCAACGAAGAGGACAACGATTGGTTTGGCTTCCTTCCTGTTGTAGACACCTTCAGTGGTGAACTCAGTAGCTTTGTGGCCCATAGAGTGATCTTGAGCTCAGAATAGCTGAAAGCAGATGTATCAAGCATCAGCTCATAGGAGTGTATTTGTAACAGCAGCATGGGGACAAGAAGGCACTGGAAGGACACTGTCTTACCTTAGATCCCTGAGAATGATGTGTCTGGACACTGTGGCTGTAGGTTTGTTTGGGAGGTGCACAATCTGGACCTCAGATACTTCCACCAGAGTCCCAATAGTGTCTGAATATTAATCATTTAAAGTATAGTTAAAGAATCTATTGCTACATCAGAGGGAAAGAGATTGGGCAAACATAAACTTACCAAGGAAATTTTTAGTGTCTCTAGCATGTGTGTTGAGGCCATCTATGGGAGTGATCTTATATGCATAGTGTGCAATGGCAAGCACATTGGTTGTCGGAGCCGTGACAGTTGTGTGTAGCGTGAACTCCACCATGAAGGGTGCATCAACAGCTCTGTAGGCAGCCTTTGCATTGGAAACTCTAAACCTGCTAATCACATAGATACCACCCTCATCTATGAGTGGGCTCTTGGCCTCAACCTCAGTGCCAGGGATCTCAGCATACGGACTGTTGCCCTACAATAAGAAGAGAGAGACGTAAATACGCTGAAACACAGGTCTAATATGCAAGACAAGCATGTGCTGGAGATTCGGTGAGGCAATCTGAGAAACAGAAAGCAAACAAAAGTAGCTGCTAACTGAATATAAAAGTACCTCTTGGTCAAGAAGAACAAGATCGACATGCTGAACAGGGCCGTCGTCCGTGCCACCACGGTATGCCCATTTGCGGCAGACACGGACGCAGACGATGGCACGCCAATCTCCAGGACGAAGCATGGGCAGCATTGAGAACGCCATCTTTGTGAACTGCAAAGAAACAATTCATTAGGTATGGGAAAGCAAATCTCATAATGCTATCAGGAAATTGTAATATGCGGGAAGTAAGTAAGGGACCTAACTATACATAGGAGTCCACTATAGGCTGCATGCACAACATCAACGAATATCTTTGTACCGCCACAAAATGGCAAACTACAGACAGGGTGTCCTCAGAATCACATTTCAGCGACCTAAGACTGCGAAGACGCTATGACTCTAGGAACTATAAAAGATGTGAATAGACAGCAATAAGAATGGCTGTCCAAAAGATGTATGATTATGAAGTGGCAAAGCACACAGAGCCAACTCACAGTAATATGCCGTAACATACAACCACTCACAGTACAGCGAAGGTAAACTTCCTGTAACACCTCTACACAAGAAGATTGAGAACGGAGAGCTCCCTCATTAGGCACTCAGCCTGCAGCATCAGGTCGTTTCTCTCTGACGCCAGAGTACTGAGAACACTGACGGCCCTGGCAGCCACAGACAGAGCAGTGCGTGCCACTCCGTTGCTGAACAAAATCCCCTCAAAATTGTAATTTACAACTACAAATCCATACATTTTCTGAACAAATGATATGGCCTGGAGAGCAGCCTGCTCATGGCCATCCACGGAAGACCGTCCCATGGCCTGATGGCCATCCTACAGCAGGGGAGGGCCGCTCCAGTGGAAGACAAATCTAATTCCACACCGTACACCGGCGCGCCATCTCCAGCGAACTCGGAGACGACGACGGCATACGACAGACCACAGCACGCCACGATCGCCTGCAGCAGCGCGAGATACGACGCACCAACCACGAACATCGGCCGGCCTCCACTCTTTGACCTTTGTAAACTCACCACACAAATCCAAAATGAAAAAAGAACCCAGCGAAAAAAAAACACTGCCCAACGAACGACACCACCGAACTTGTAAGACACCCGCTCTGAAATCTAAGAACCAAAGCAATCGAAGACAGGTAATCATGGCGTGATTCCAGACAAAGGGGCTCACCTACACAGGATGACGCGAAGCGGAGCCCAGACGACGAGGCTGCCCCGATGTGGCAGAACCCTGCCCACCGGACCGGCCCCCTATGGTCTCCCCACCCGCCGCCGCGCTCGAACGCCTCAGCAGCCGAAGAACAGGTTCGAATCTGGGCCCAAGGCACCTGGCGAAGGAAACCACAGCAGCGCCACCCACATCGGAGGGCGCGGAGGGCGGGAGGCCGCCGGATTAGAAGGCACGACGCCGGTAGAAACGAAGGCAAAGAGAGGCAGGAAATCTGGCGTGTACCTGAGGAAGCAGTGGAGAACGGACCAGAAGCCGGCAACGAAACCATCGAAGGCGATTTTATCATGGCATCGGCCGCCGTCGTCTCTACTCGAAGACGCAGGAGGCAGCAGCCGCTGAAGGTGGGACCATGTGCGCGTGGGCATGCCTCTGGCCCCAGCGGCAGCGACAAGGAGGCTAACAAGACCACCCAGCGGCGGAGCGCGGAGAGCCCTGTCACGACCGCCACTCACTCCCCGCATGACCGCGAGCGCGGACGCCACGGCAGCGCGCCCGGGCCAGCCAACCATGGGAAGACAACGGTGTACCTCCCAACAGCAGAACGCCATGGGCGCGCGTACGGAAAACAGGTCAGCCCAACTCCTGTGCGCATGGTGAATGTCAACGGGCTGACCACCGCAGATCAAGACGAGAACGGCCAGGAACTTTTTCGCTAACGTGGACACGGTCTCGCCACTTTGTGGCCAGATGTTCTAGTCTCTTTAGATACTCGACCCCCACAGATATCTATGATAGAGACACCTCAGCAGTCACATCATCAGCAACAAAAGCAGTACGCGGCATTACCTCCGCCTCCGCAGCAAAGGCAATTTGAGGCCCTACCAGCACCTCCGCAGCAGGTCACCTGCCCCAGTACCATGCCAAAGGCTGAACCTCCGGTTGAGAATCAGATGAACCCTCATTCTGCTCTGCCCACAATAGGAATGATACTACCGATAGCCGGAGGCTCAGCAATGGAGTTCGAAACAAAGAGACAGAAAAAAGATCACCTCCGATTGGTGAACAACGTGGCCGTGCAGGGAGCACACCGAACAACAGAGTGGTCTAAGGCTCAAGTCAGTTTTTCAGAAGAGGACCTCCGATTGGAGAGCTACCCTCACACCGACGCGATGGTCATAAAAGCAAACGTTGCAGGATGGGAAATAAACAGAATAATAGTTGACTCTGGGAGTTCGGCAGACATCATCTTCGCAAGTGTGTTTGATCAAATGAAACTCAGCCGGTCTCAGCTACAACCACCGGACACACCCCTGATAGGATTCGGAGGTAGGAAGATACACGCGCTCGGAAAAATTTCCCTGCCCGTGTCTTTTCAAGACGGCGACAAGGCGAGAACAGAATACATCACCTTTGATGTAGTAGACATATACTACCCATACAATGCAATCCTAGGGAGAGGATTCGCAAACAAGTTCAATGTGGCAATCCACATGGGTTACCTTTGCATGAAGATGCCAGCACTGCATGGAATCATCACGGTTCGAGGAAGCCAGAAAGAAGCCCGAAACATAGAGAGAGCAATATACAAAGCTCACAGGAACATAAACACAGTAGCATCAGATGAGCCACCAGATATGCCCAGGGGGAAAACGGACATGAAAGATCAGGAGGACACGATAACGGTGCCACTCGACGAGGCAGTGCCAAACAGGAAGGTCACGATCGGAGCAAATCTATCAGAAGAAGAACGAAGAGAATTACTTAGCTTATTGTCCAAGAACAGAGATGTCTTTGCATGGTCAGCAGAAGACCTTAAGGGAATTGGGAGAGATATAATCGAGCACACTCTAGATTTGAACGAAAACGTAAAGCCAAGGAAGCAAAGGCAAAGGAAAATGTCAAAGGAGTGAACTTTGGCCGCGAAGGCGGAGGTGCAGAGATTATTGGATGCAAACGTCATACGAGAGGTCAAATACTCAGAATGGCTAGCAAATGTGGTGCTTGTCCCAAAGAAGAATGGCAAAATGCGAATGTGCATTGACTTCACTGACCTGAACAAGGCATGCAAAAAAGACCCATTCCCGCTACCTAGAATAGACGCCTCAGTTGTTAAGGCCGCCGGATGCAAAAGATTGTCCCTCCTGGACTGTTGTTCGGGATATCATCAGGTTTGGCTCAGGAAAGAAGATGAGGAAAAGACAAGTTTCACTATCCCAACTGGCACCTACTGCTTTGTGCGGATGCCTGAGGGGCTCAAGAACGCAGGATCAACCTTCGCAAGAATGGTGAAAGCCGTACTACGGTCTCAGTTGCAGAGAAACATCATAGCCTATGTAGATGACATTGCAGTCGTAAGCAAAGAGCCGGAGAACCACCTAGAAGATCTCAAGGAAACCTTTGCGAACCTTAGGGAGGCCGGATTAAAGCTAAACCCAGAAAAATGTGTCTTTGGAGTCAGCAAGGGAAAAATGTTGGGGTATGTCGTCGGACCCGAAGGCCTCAGGGCCAATCCAGACAAAACAAAAGCCGTCCTGGCCATGCCGGAACCGTCAAGCAAAAAAGAGGTCCAGCGACTCACAGGAAGAATCGCGGCCTTGAACAGGTTTATTTCCAAATCAGCCGAGCGCAGTCTTCCTTTCTTCAAGGCACTCAAAGCCAGCGAAAAATTCGAATGGGGACCAGAGCAATCAGAAGCTTTTAGATAGCTCAAGAAATACATGGCCGAGGACCTAATGGTGGCAGCCCCGGATAGCGATGAGCCACTCCTGTTGTACGTATCAGCATCAACAGGAGCAGTAAGTGCGGTACTTGTGCAAGAGAAACAGGTAAACGGCAAGCAGGTGCAGCAGCCAGTTTACTATGTGTCTGAGGCATTGCAAGGAGCAAAGCTGAACTACACAGAGATTGAAAAAATAGCATACACAGTAATCATGGCATCAAGGAAGCTAAAGCACTACTTTCAGGACCACACCATTTTGATACCAACATCGCAGCCACTATCCGAGATCCTGAACAACAAAGAAGACTCAGGAAGAATAGGCAAATGGGCTACAGAATTGTCTCAGTTCGAGATCAAGTTCGTCGCCGAAACAGGCAATCAAGTCGCAAACACTAGCGGATTTTCTTTACGAATGGGTACCGGCAAATACCTCCGATTCAAAATCGGAGGTATCCCACTTGGACACTTTTCACGAGATGGAGCACAGGGGAATCCGAGGGAGCCGGGGCCTCCGCAATACTATTCTCACCATCGGGAATCGGGACAAAATATGCGGCTAGACTGTATTTCAAAACAACAAACAATACGGCGAGTATGAAGGTGTCATATTGGGGTTGACAAAAGCAAAGGCACTCGGAGCTACTCATGTGCTGGTAAACACGGATTCACAATTGGTAGCGGGACAGGTGGAAAAAGAATACACCGCGAGGGAACCAGAACTCGCAAGATACCTAGAGGTCATGAGAGGCCTTGAGAAAAGGTTCAAGGGTTTCACCCTCAGGCATATCCTGAGGGGAGAAAATACAGAGGCTGATGAGTTAGCAAAGGCAGCAACAAACAAACTTGACATGCCGGCAGGCACTTTCTACCAAGAGGTACATCAGCCAGCCACGGCCAAGTTAAATAGAGCATTTGCGGAAGTGCTACTAATTCAATCAGAAGACTGGAGGCAAGCGATCATAGATCAAATCAATGGCAATCACGTGACCTCAGATGAAGCCAGCACGGTGAGGTTGGCAGCTCGAGCAAGGAGCTACACCATAATAGAGGGACATCTATTCAAAAAAGGCATAGTGCAGCCACTACTCAAATGCCTAAGCAATGAAGAAGGCCAGGAACTCCTACGCAACATTCACGCAGGGATTTGTGGATCTCACATAGGCCCAAGAGCATTATCTGCAAAAGCTATTCGCCAAGGTTTTTATTGGTCGACTCACACAAAAGATGCCCTATGCATAGTGAAGACGTGCAGTGCTTGCCAAAATTTCTCAGCAAACCAAAGCAAACCAGGGGGGAGACACAGCTCATCCCACCAACATGGCCTATGCAAAGATGGGGCATGGACCTCGTTGGGCCACCCCCACCGACTCAAGGAGGCGGCAAGTACGCGGTCGTGGCGGTAGAATATTTTACAAGATGGATTGAGGCCAAGCCACTATCGACCATCACTTCGAAACAACAAAAAAGTTTTTACGCGAGAACATAGTGTGCGGTTCGGTGTCCCAAGAACCTTAACGAAAGAGACAATGGAAAGCAATTCGATTCGACAAGTTCAAAGAGTTCTGCGAAGCATTGGTACTCGGCTGGCCTTTGCCTCGGTTACCACCCAGAGTAACGGGGCCGTTGAGAGGTCCAACAGAATCATATTCTCAGCAATCTCAAAAACACTACACGGTCTGAAGAAAGGAAAATGGGTCGAGGAGTTGCGCAAGGTCGTGTGGTCTCATAACACCAACATCTCACGAGCCACCGGCTTCACACCCTTTAAGTTGCTATATGGGGAAGAGGCTATGATGCCAGAGGAGTTAAAGAACCAAAGTCTCCGGGTCACAAAACAAGCGCTAGCAGAAAATGAAGAGTACAGCAAAAAGATGATAGAAGCAGAAAGACTAGAAGCCGTGGACAACATAGTCAAGTACCAAGACCAAACGAAAAAGTGGAGGGATGCCAAGGTAGTAATCAAAGACATCAAAGAAGGAGATTGGGTCCTCCGCCGAAACCAAATGCACCAAACGCAGGGAAACTGCAACCAAAATGGGAAGGACCTTACCTAGCTCACCAAGCAGGAAGGAAAGGGTCGTTCCACTTACAAGATGAGAACGGAAAGGTATCAACCCACACCTGGAATGTGGACAACCTTAGGAAATACTACATCTAAAATGTAAGGAACCACCGTAGATCTATAAGCGGAGGTATCCAGTAGTTTATTTTCATGTTTCTTTTCTTTCCCTTTAAACCGGATTGCACTCTTTTCCTCACACGGGGCTCCTTATCGGAGGTGAGGTTTTTAATGAGGCAACTCCGTTGTAATCAACCTCTGCAATATATAAAGAGGACCCCGAGAAAAAGCAGAACGCAGCAAAGTCGAAAGCGGCTGGCAACGCAGCCACGATATTCGACGGAGCTCTAAGCATCGGAAGAGGTCACTTCAAACTTCGCCTTGACCAGCGGGCCTCGAAAAGATTTGTAAGCGACCTCCAAAAAGGTTGAAAACCCTTGGAAAAAGACCTGATGAGTCAGGCACTAAGGGATCCACAAAGCCAAAAAAGGCATCACCAAAATCGGAAAAAGACCCAGCAGGCAGCTAGGGCACCGATATCAGGGCAAAGGTCGCTTAGTCGGCCAGTGGCCTATCAGGCCTCCGCAAAACCAGCGGAGGTACGCCAATCACATTGAACAAAAAACGAAGCAATCAAAGCAATTCGGTTGACATAAACAAAAAAAGGCTACCAAGAAAAATGCGGAGGTAACACGCCTGCCGCGCAAGCCACTCCAGTCCGTTAATTTGCATACAAGTACAAAACTAAGGCTACAAGAATCACCAATACCCTAGCTCTAGGCAATCTAAACTCTAGAGAAGGTGTGCTACTTTCTACTATTACAATCAGCAAACGAGCCTGCAAAAGAGCAAAGAGCGCTGCAATTCTCCATCGCTGAGAAAGGAAGGAGCCTCAGCACTGACAGACTTTGGCTGCTGCTACCCGAAACACAAACTGCCAGCCGTCACACTTCATACTAGCTCGCCCCACTACAAAGCCAAGCTCTGCAGGACAATCTCTCAGAACAATGGACCAGGTGACAAGCACAGTTGTATTCGTAGCCGGATACCACTCCAGACCTCTCAGCAGAAGAGCGACACACCATTGTGATGTAGCCATTACGAATTCTTACTCAGTGTCAGCCTCAGTGCATCTAACAGCAAAGCCATGCGCTCATGAAAGTAGAGTTTTGGCAACACTACACCAAAGTAACCAAGCAAGCATCAGAAACCACAAGCCTTATATAGCCCCAGGAAGGAAGAGGGCAAATAAATGCCTATCCAAAATCATAACAAGTAAACACCTTGATTCGCAATCTATTACATTAAAAGGCCAAGCCCCGAATCACAGCCTTTAGTGGCAACCAAGCAAATCCAGCCGCAGTGTACCATCAATAGCAATTGTCCTTGTCCTCGAGCAATTAAGAAGGCACACCAAGAAAAAATTAAACACAAGATCCATAGCATTCACTAAGAAGTGTACCAAAGAGATCACAGACAATTAAGTCAACAAGCCGCACCAAGGCCTATAAAAGGGAAACGGCCTCAACATCCACCCCCAGCATCACATACGGCACAAGTCAAGAGAGGGGGGATGGAAGTTGATGTATATTTACAAGAGCTTCACAGTAGCAAGACAGAGACAGCGTAAGAATTCGTAAGCAGAGGGCCACATAGACCAAAATGCACACCACCCTTTTCTTCAGAGCATGCACCAATGAGCCTTTCCCCAGAGAAGGAAACGGGCTAGGGGGGACACCGCGTAAGAATTCGTAACGTCCCCCCATCCCCGGTCAAAATCGCCCAACTGAGGCGTGGAATATCACATGGGATTGAGCCCGAGGATTGGTGGTACCTAGCAACAAGTTGAGAGTCCCCACTAGCAAGGGACCATGTCCAATCAGCTATAGTAGGAGAAAAGGCAGCGCTAAGGTCCTAATCTCCATGCCTTAGCATGGAACCATGTAAGCCAAGGGCTAACTATTGAAAAGAGCAATAAAAGGTGCCTAAGTGAAAGTCTCCGGAATCGCATCAAAAACCTCCGAGTGAAGGTCAAGCATAATAAAAAGTAGCGTAGCAACGCGCGGAGGAAAGTTTCCAAGGCTATAGGCAAGCGAAGGCATTGCCTCCGCGCCAACAGGCACAGCCAAATATTTCAATACCTTAGTACCAAGGCAATGCAG
Organism: Themeda triandra; assembly: GCA_018135685.1. NCBI lineage: Eukaryota > Viridiplantae > Streptophyta > Magnoliopsida > Poales > Poaceae > Themeda > Themeda triandra. The sequence continues at coordinate 73,737 of JAENPR010000716.1, read as the reverse complement.
GCCATTAGTTAAGACAGTACTAAATTAATCATACAAAATCTTATTTGCAAAACCTCCTCATGCAAAATAGAAACCTCCGAGTTACAATACAATAAACGTGGCAAGTCTTAAGGAAAAGTTACAAGCAAACGTGTACATTGCCTCAGGGAAAAACAAAAAGGTAAAAACGAAAAACAAAAACACCAAACTTAACAAGCGCCCCGCCACGCTAAAGTCCCAACAAAGGTATCGCGCCTATCGTCCAGCTGAGCGCAAATGAACTCAAACATTTCATCAATACTACGATGAGGAAACACTGACCGCCAGCAGTCCCACAAAAAACCGCTAACGTAAACACCGTCGCGCATAAGAGTCGCAGGATCCACCTCCTGCACAGGCCCTAAATCGGAGACCTGCGCAGGAGGATTCACCCATAAGTACCATAGCATACACAAAAGGAAGTTTAATTACAATACGCGCACACCAGGCGCCACAGCAAAAGTAATAAGTGTTTTTTACATCATAAGAGAAAGAAAAGGGAGACCCTAGTCTACCTCCTCTCCGCGGACATCGCGGGCCTCAGTGGCCTTATCAGCATCTCCGTCCTGCTCCTCTTGCAATGTCTCCGCGGGAGAGCTAGCACGAACTTCAGAGCGTGCCTGAGTTCCCGTCTGAACCTCCGTCTCGGGCCGTATCTTCGCCGGAGACAAGGTCGCCTGAGGAACTTGGGTGCCTCCGCTGCAACCTGGTTTGGAGGTCTCGCCAAGGACAGGGACACCCTTCATCACAAGTCTAACTGGTGTCCGGCCTCCGGCAGCAGCCTTAAAACACGCCAAACATTAACTTCATAAAGAATCAAAAGAAGAGACAAACAAAAAAGACGAAGGAAGAAAAGGTTCACCTTCCGCATCGCGTGAGCAGCAGCAACGGCCCCCGCCCTGCCAAAAGGCGCCCAAAAAGACTTCAGGAACTTCTGCACTGTCTTGCGGATCGGGCGGGAAGTCTCCCCGAGCTCAAACGGATCGGAGACCTCAGGAAAATCCACAGTGCTGATATCGAGACCTCCGCGAATCAAGCTCTTCACTAACCCAGTAGCGGAGGTCCGTGCCGCAAAATCGGACACACCTCCGACAAACAGGGATAGCTTCGCCAGATTGGACTTGATCCAAGACATCAATCCACTGGCAGTGCAGTCAGCGGGAAGAGGAGAGGCAACGCCACCAAACTCTTCAAGAGCGGACAAGTACGTCTCCGCAATTTCAGCGCCGGCAACCCTGATCTCCTCGATCTCCGCGGCCAATCTCTCCGCCTCCTTCTTGAAGTTCTCCGCGGTCCCTTCCATTGAGGCCAGCTGGGTGCGGAGGTTCTCAGACACCTCCATTGCTTTGTTGGCGCGTTCCACAGCAACGTCCTTGGCTTCGTCGGTAGATTTGAGTTTCAGCTCCAGGTCTTCGACCTTCTTCTTCAGAGCCTCCGACTGTTGCTGCGCTGCCTCCAAGTTAGAAACCTTGGCCGCGAGGTCAGTCTTCTCACGGCCAAGGGTCTCCACTTCTCCCTTCAGGACCTCAATGGCTTGAGTATGCTTAGCAAGTTCCACAGCCCCTCGGTGCTCAATGGCGAAGGCCATGTGGTGAGTCTACAACCAAGAGTACAGGGGTAAGAAACTACAAGAAGGAAAAGAGAAAGGCGAAAGGCCAAAACATGCTCACCATGCAGTGGTGCTCCAGTTGAAGACGCAGAAGGCGTTCGAAGGGCAGCCCATCAAGATAGTTATCAACTTGGGCTGAGATCAAAACAAAAGAGAGACCAAAAAATAGAATGAAATGAGTATAAACCAAGAATAGTGGAAACATGCGGAGACAGCAGCAAATCTCTTGGCAAAAAACCTCCGTAATGCTCGAAAATATCATGAACATTCAGGCCCCACGCACCGAACGTCGCGGAGGCATCTGAGAAAACAAAAACAAACATATTTTTGTCAGCTAGTCGTACAACCAACGCGCCAGCCAAAATAAGGCAAGAGTAAAAGGCTTACCTCTGGAAGCATGAGCGGCGGAAGTGGAACCTCCGCCCAGAGGCTGAGTCCGACCACCCCACGCTGGGAACACGCGTGCCAAATCAACGCCGGGTGGAGGCATCATCCTCCCAGCAACCCCGGCCAGCTCAGCTACGGAATAAAAAGGTTAGAGGTCTTCTCAGACTCAATGTTAAAACAGATGTCCAAGAAAAACAACCAAGGCAGAAATTAACTTACGAAGAGAAAGCCCGTCCACCGGACCCTTGTCACTAGGAGCGGAGGCCCGCCCTTCGCCGGAGGCCTGCCCGGCAGCGGCCTTGTCAGCAACAAACTCAGCATAAGATGTGCTTCTCGACAGCTTATGGCCAGGACTCCCAACAAAATCATCTTCGGAGATTTCGTCGGGAATATCACAAACCTGGTGAGCCGGAGAGAGTGATGCCTCAGCATCCCCGGCCTCCTCGTCCTCCCTCGCTTCTTCCTCTTCTTCACCAGCCTCACCGTCTTCAGAGCTAGACAGCTCGGCAAAGGCGCTAGGGAAGGGTGGACGGACACCTCCGGCGACGGAGCTGCGCGACGAGCGAGAGGTTGTGGAGCCAGCTTTGTCTTCGCCGTAGGCGAGGGCTTAGCGGACGCCCCCACCTCCCTGGCGACCTCTTCTTCCCCGTCGTCGCCCTGGTGGCCAGCCTCAGATGCATTTGGAGATGCAGATGCGGAAGCCTCAACAGCCTCCGGCTCGGGGGTCTTCTCCTTCTTGGAAGGCCCGCGGCCAACGCATGAACGTTTCCTCTTTTTGGACGCCTCAGCCTTGACCGTAGCAACGGTGGAGGCATTCTTCAATGCCCTTGACTCAATCTTCCGGAGCACCTTGCCGGGGACAGGCCGGGAGGAATAAGGGATCTGAAGCTCCTCAAAAACGCGGTTCAGACGCGGCATGAAGCCGGTCTCCGCCTTCCGAGCAAGGTACTCGCGCTCGGAGACCTCCCCGATAAGTTCCACAACCTTCCTCTCGATACGATTCACGAAATTTGTCCCAATCTCCCCTCGAGGCAAACTGAGACCGAAGATAGGGCACGGTATGCCCGCAGCCTCCCCGAAAACCGGCAATTCCTTTCGGACAATCTCAAACTTGGGCCTCTCCTTAGCCAGAGGCCAGCAGCCGGAGGCCACTATCTCCTCCAGAAGGTCGCGACCTCCGGAGTACTTGCAAGCCAACGCGAAGGCCTTCCGGCAGGACTTCTCTCGGGCAGCGGCCTCAGCAGAAGAAGCGAGCAGGGGCTTCAGATTGGTGTGCGGCTTCATCGCCGTCATGGCAGAGGCTAACGGGTAACGCACAATCTTCTTGCCTTCATCGTCAGTCCCTGTGACACCGACGGTTTGAACGTAGAACCAATACTCCATCCAATCGGCCGGTTCCCACTTGCCTTTTTGGCACCAAGAGATCTCCAGTCGCTCTTCCTGATGCCTCTTAGCCATAAAGGTGCAAGCACCAAATTGAGCCTTTATCTTATCTTCACCGAACAACCTTGGTTGTTTCTGCAATTCATAATGCTTCACAAAGATGTTAACATCAGCCTCTCCGCCATACGACTCCACCGCCCAGACGAACTTGCTGAGGTTCAAAAGAGCATGAGGCATAAGGTGGTGAATCTGGGCATTGAACTCCGCCAGAACCTTTCTCAGAAAAGAATGAGCCGGCAGCCGGAGGCCGCAAGTAAAAAGGTCCCTGAAAACAACAGCATACCCCCGGGCAGGGGTTGGCTCAGTCTCCGATCCCGGGAGCTTGGCACGACCAGCTGGAATGACGCCCTGCTTCTCAAGATCTTCGATCATCGCCTTGGTCATCTTGCTGGGACCAAAGTCGAAGGTAATGCCTGCCATACCTTCGGGGCTGTGAGAAGGGATGAGGTCTTCGATGGAGGCTTCAACGTCGGAAAGAGACTCTTCCAGGTCCCTAGCCCTCGCCGCAACAAGCATGCACTTCTCAAAGATATCCAGTCAATCTCCGACCTTCACTTTCTAAACCGGGAATAAGGACCGGTGTAGTGGTGGCGGAGGCAGGCGCGTCGCAGCGGAGGTGCCATGGTCGAAAGCGGAGGCAACAAGCGAGTGCGGAGGCGACGTGAGAGACGGTGGAGAAAACTACAGCGCGAGAATTATGGCGCGGGGTAAAAAACTCTCACCTACCCCCTCCCCTTTTATAGTGGCCGGGCGACGGGTCCGAGAAGGAACCGCCCCTCCACCACAACGGTCGTATATCGTACGGTCAGAAATCAACGGCCTCAGATCCAACGGACGACAAGAGACCATCAGCAAGCCAAAGAAAAACTGGGGTCCACCAAAGACGCGCCAGGGGGGGCCATGGTCTCCGCTGATCAAGCCAAAGGTTGATGGCCAGGGCCCGCCTCCGCTGGACCTAACCCTCAAAGGGGGAATGTTGGGAAAAGGCATCTCAGCAGCGGAGACATGGCACATGCTCACGGGCGATTGACCCCACATTTACCCTATTTTGTTACACATGCTTTAACCTGTTGTGCAGGAGAGATCGGAGACCAAGCCGACCTGTGCGTCGCAGTACCTCCGATCGGAGGGCGGAGACATCGGGACGGCGATGAAGACCTTAGCCCCCAAGCGGAGGCGTCGGCCCGGGGACTAAGACCTCCGGCCTCTGTCGGAGACACCGGGCCGGAGACGAAGACCCCGGCCTCCATCGGGGGCATCGAGTCGAAGACCTCAAGGCGGAGACAGCGGAACGATGGCGGAGGCCCCCGGCCTGCTCGAAGGCATCTGGCCCATGGAAGACGGCCCACCAACGGCCCGGGAGCAAGGAAGACGTAGAACGCTTGGGAGGCCCAAGCGGAGCCCATGGACCGCTGAGTACTCCGATGGACGACCTTGCCCCTGCCAGCCCCACCTGGAAGGGTCGTAGGATTAGGGTTTCCCTGTTTCCCCTTTGGGGCTGTAATGTCTTTTTGTACTCGGGAGCTGGACTGGCTATATAAGGAGCCCCCCCCCAGCCCCTGTTGTAGATGATGACTCCTGGAGTGGAAGAGCTTCTCCTCCTCACACTCTAGCTTTGTAACTGTGGTTATGAGTTAATACAAAACCTGCTGGAACCGTGTTCCAACAGAAAGCCCATTGGAAAGGTCTGTACGGACTACTCTAAACCTTGATACCTGGATTTGCCAACTGTTGATTAACGGATTATTGCCGCTGAGACTCCTGGTGTCCTTGGACAGTGAATAAGCAAATTGGCATTGCATTTCCTTTGAAGTCGCTCCATGTGCGTCTATGCAGTGCACAGAGATGATGCGGTGATACGGTTGCAGCACCACATTCAGCAGCAACAGGCACTGGATGCTGCCAGTGACACCTTGATAAGTGTTTCCTGTGTAGCAATTAGCGAGGAGGAAATTGAAGCCATCATGGAGGCCGATGGTAAATTCATCTTTATCATCGGGCTTGGCTGTGGTGATGCACGGCCATTTGTGTGTTGTGCTGAAATGGTCCAGGAGCGCTGTCGTGGAGCCGACAAAGCTTGCATGACACCAGGGCAGTGCATGGCGCATGCTCGCAAACCAAGCAGTGACTTTCTTGATCATGGTAGACTGGACTCAAGGCACGCACAGCCATGAGCAGCATACGTGCATGGGACGCGGATGAACTCCACCAGTCGCTCCATGGCATAGGAAAGGTTGCTTTGGTTCCTTAAGGCAGCTGGGATAGGTTTCCGCAGAGAAACAATATTACACTAGCAAGAGAAACCGGGTCTTTCTGGTGGAAAGACGTGCTCAGGCTAAGCTCCATATTCAGATCCTTCACACGTTGTGAACTGGGCAATGGTAGCACAGTCTGCTTCTGGCTGGGATGACTACTGTAGTGATTCTGTTTTTTCTGAAACCTACTGTAATGGAAATCATGCAGGCAGAGGATTTGGAAAGTATCTTCCAACCATAGTGACAGCAAGCTATGCAAGAATTGGAAAACCTCCTAGCTCACCTCCAGAATGTCAGTCAACAGAATCAGATAGGACAGTTCCTAACCCACAACCATGGGCAGATTCTTTAGAGGTGCCCTGTTTTGGATAGGCAAATCTGATTTTAGGACATGTCTGATCATTTACTTCATCAAGAACTATGGATGGTGAGTAGCACTACAGACATAGACATTATCCTGGAAGGTTGTAAGGCAAGGATCAATTGCAGATATGCTGGGATGTAGTGCCTTTTGTTTCATGACATCCACAGTGGGAAATAGTGATGAATAAAAATATTGATCCACTAGTCCGCTGAGTTGCAGTTAGAAATCATAATTAGGGATTCACCTCGATATTGGAATTTATCACCTGATCATAAGGTTTTTAGGAACCAAACTGGTTTCATGCAAAACAGGAAGAAATTAGAATTTAAAAGGGATAACAATAACACATGACACCCTAAGGTATTGTGGTTTCAGAATAATGAGATCCTGATAAATTTTACAACTTTTAGAACACCAGCCTTCGAGTGGAATACAGCTGAATTGTTTTTTTTTCAGTTCCATCTCTTGAATCTTGTAATCTGCACTACTTGAATGTGAAAGCTAGCAGTTGCACTACTTGAATTTGCATCTAGGAGGACCAATGCAAGCTGGCTGATCGTCCTCAAGCCAGCAGCCCAGCACAACCAAGATAGTAGGTTCTTGTAATCAAGTGCCATCGTTTCTTTAGTTTTTCCATTGCCTTGACATGGAGCATCTCAAACAGTATTTCGAAAAAAAAAATCACTTGATAACAATAAATTTAATGAGTGACGAAACAAGGCATATTTGTTGGTTCTACCAACTATTTTCAAAATCTTGCTCTTAAAAATAGAAGGTAATTTTGCATTATGAATCTTGACTATATTCAAATCACTATTATCACTTTTTATTTTCTATGTCATTTGTACATTTGCATTCGCAACCCTAATCCATATTCCTATTTTCTGACATCCTTCCACCTTCAGATTGACCGAATTGATCCAGGCACGTATATTTCCAAGCAATTGGGTTGATTTTCTCAAGTGGTCGATTTTCCAACCACCTATAAATATTTACATGGTTAAAACAAAAGTTGTAGGCTGACCTAGTATAGTAGGATCCAGCGAGGCCTCTATATAGAAGGCCGGAAATACAGCTGCACCTGCCCAAAATTGTCCTGTTACTGCAAGTCTTTGTGTAGCTATGAGAGTAGCAGGAGGAGGAGAGAACAAAGAGAAGGGGAAAGAGAAAAAGAAGGTGACAAAGGAGAAGTTGCTTGAGTTAACTGATATGTTAGTTAGATTGCTTAAGTTATGGAAGAACAGTTGTTATGTGTCGTTAACATTATCGCCACAGCTGTAAAAGCCATTTGTATAAGTGGATCTATAATAAATGGTCCACACAACAAGACAGATTGCTGTGCTACTGAATTCAACTTTTCACATGCCTATACACGTGGGAACGTGTCTTACCAATGGTCTGTACAAATCTTTTCTATAACAGCACCCGTGAGGTGTAAGGAACTTGAGTAGCCAACCCAAGAGAGCAAGGTGCTTAACTGGATCGCCACAAACTTAACCAAGGTCTTTAATCTGAACTACACTAGATAAACTAAAAACAACTAACTAGTAGGATGCCCACATAGATTTATCTAGTGTTCTTTACATATCTAAGCCCACAAAGAGTTATGAAGCCTAGATCTATTCCAACAAACTAGTCTAAATTAGTCTATAAAAGGCAAACAACACAAACAAAGCTCAAGAAAGTACAGGTGCAAACTGATTCACGGCGATCAATGTATCAGATCCCATTGGGTTACTGCCAAACACAATCCCTGGTCAGGGTCATTACATAACAAGATAGTTGAGAGTTGTTCCTCATGGACACACTAACTAAGATGGACAGACAGAGCAAACATACACTACTGATCAGAAGTGTTACCTGTGATGATATCAACCATGACATTCATACCATGCTCCCCGTCGTCTCCACCGGTGTGGTTAGGCACGATGAACTGGTAACTCCCGCTGGGGTCAGGTAGACCATCGGAGAGATCCGAGCATGGCACTTTGATGTACTCTGTTTTCTGCTCATGCTTGACCAACTGGTGGTTAGCATTGCTCAGAACCGGATATGACAGCACAAACCTAATATCCTCTGTGGTGGCGGAGTGAGGATGAATGCATATCACAGACACAGCACGGCAGAACGAGTGGCGAACCACGTTCAGCAGGAAGAGGTATTTCCTTCCATGCTCATCGGCTGCGCTGGAGACGACGAAGTTGAAGCCGTCGTGGAGGCGAACACTGAAGGAAAAAACACCGAGGCGTGCGGTCTTGCAAGGCCACTTGTGCGTGCCGAAGAAGTGGCCCAGGAGCACCGCCGTCGAGCCGACGAATCTGCATCCCTCGCCAGGGCAATGGCATGGCGCGTGCGGGCATACCGAGCCGTGGCTTTCTTGATCATAGTAGGACAGCCTCATGGCACAGCCATGGGCGGCATGCGCGCATGGAACGCGGATGGACTCCACCAGTTCCTCCATGCCATGGCACCGGCGGTAGCTGCCGGTGACACGGCACTTATGGCACTCGCCCACGGACTTGAGCTTGTTGTGGCACAGTGAGCAGATCATGTGGCCTACGTCGCACTGTGAGTCATGGTCAGCAGCAAATGCATCAACATAAGCCACCCATGTATGAACCAATAATACAGGCAGAGGAAACGAAGAGCTTTAATTTAAAGTGTTAATTGAAACTCGTCCAAACATAAACACATTTTTTAAGAGATATTTTCACATTTCTTTTACTATTTTGAGGCTAGCAAGATCTTGATAAACCTAAACTCATTTTCCTAAGAGATATTTTCATTTCTTTTACTACTTTGAGTTTAGCAAGATCTTGAAATGTCCCCAAATAGATCTGCAAAATTGAAGGACCGATTGTTTGAGAGCTTGATGATTAATGAAACATACACTATTGGAGTACAAGACATTAGCATTTGCTAAGTTCCTGGGACTTTCTATTGCAAGTACTGAAGACAGATTTGGGAGATTACCTTCTAAATCGATCAGTTAAGTCAATTACCTGGAAGATGGGGCGCTTCAGCGGGAGGCAGCACACGCCGCAGTCGAGGAGTTCGGCGTCCTCCACCGTCACGCCCACCAATGGCGCCGCGGCGCTCTTTGGGACCGTCGTCGCCGACGCCAGCGCCGCCTGCGCTGCTGCCCGAGCGGAGGAGCCGTTCCCCTCTTTGCGGACGCCAGCGCTTGCCGAAGCCGCGTCTCCTCCGCCGGCAGCGACGTCGTCGCCCGACCTTGCTCGCTTTCGCGTCGCTTCATCTCCCTCTCCTGCTTCCTTGTGCTCATGAGCCTTGGATCTTGATTCCCGCAATGCCGCCATGGCTGGTCACTCCCCTATCTCGCACTCTCTGCGTCTCTCTGTCACGTGCACTGGAGACCTCAAGCTGACAGGATTGGACTTTTTTTTTTTTTTTACTTTGTGGAAGTGGAGATGCAATAATTGGGATGATGTGTTGGAAGCGTTTTTTTATTTTTAACCTTTTTTAATATTTCTAAATTTAACACTTATTTTTTCTTAAAAAACCTTTTGATTGCGTCATCACAAAAGGCGTGGTATTTCAATGCAGTGGCAGTGCCTTGACGTGGCGGCGCCAGGTGATAGGTTAGCGTGTCCGCTCTGTCGTGCCACCATACCTGACATGGCTGTGTCGCGCCCTAGATCTTGGCAAGGCAGACCGAATAGGTCTCTTGGCCCACCTTCCCTTCTCTCTTCTCTCGCTCCCCTACTCTTGTCTTTGCCCACGCTTGAGCCGCATCCGCTCCAAATTTGTCGGTCAGAGAATGTGAAGAGGATTAAGAAAAAGAAGATGGAATATAGGTAAAAATAACAATAAGAAAACTTTTGGTAGACAAATAAGATACTACTATTATATAGCTTGGCTCTTACATATGTGAGCGGGTTTGGACGAACAAAGAGTTCAATTCTTCGATGGGACGCCCTTTGACTAAAGGAAAGCAATTTAAACTTTTCTTTATACTCAAAGCAATTTTTAACTTTTAGAGGAGACAAATAATTTAAACTTTGACTGAACTTATCAAAAATGTACTAACATTTATAAGTTATAACACCAACTTAGTATCATTATATTAATTATACAATGTATATTTATAATGAATTTGAAGACATAAATGGCAGTACTATTCATTAATCCATATTTCACACCTCCTATAATTGCTTGAGCTGTTTTATTTGCAGGAATCCTATAATTAATTGCTCTCTTTTTGGACAGCTGGAATATAAGAAATATGTGTTCTCATGCACTTTATACATGGGCCCCACATGCCAGTAAACATCTCCTCATCCTTTATCTCTTCTCCCCGTCTCAACAATATGGTGTTGTTGAATCACTCGAAGCAACTGCAAGCCGTGCCTGTCATGCGCCATGACACGGCTTTGATGGCCTGTCAGTGTAGAGGCAGCCGCAGGGCAACAGCATGGCCCTCTCGGTGTGTGGCGATATGAGGTGTAGCAACGGCTGCCACTGCGTTGTACGCACGGGCTTAGGTGTAGCAACTCCAAGGTCTTGAACGCTACGGACAGAACAGCCACCGCGCACTCGCTCTCCGTTTCCCTCACCTCTTCTACCTCTCAGCACTCCTTCTCTATCACCAACGTCTACGCGCCGTGCGAGCACAGCGAGGTAGATGCCTTCCTAGATGAGTTCAGCTCAGTTCCAACCCAGGCTGCCGACCACTAGCTCGTCCTCGGCGATTCCAACCTCGCCCGCTCCCCGGCAGACAAAAACAATGACAACTTCAACCAACGCCTCGCCGATAAGTTCAACGCGGCCATTGATGGGCTTGCCCTCGTTGAACTACCGCTCCTCGATCGGCAATTCACCTGGTCAAACCACCGCCGGCACCCCACCCTGGCCAAACTGGACAGGATGTTCGTGAACGCCGGGTTCGTCCAAGTCTTCCCTTGCGTCAGCCTAAGGTCTCGCCTCAACACCAGGTCTGACCACGTCCCGCTCCTCCTCACCGCTCCCACCTCCATCCCAAAATCAAGTTGCTTCCGTTTCGAGAACGCTTGGTTAAAACATCCCCTTTTCCTCCCCTCTACTCTCCCTGCCTGGACGCGGAACACGGGCACGACTGATGCCACTGGGAGCCTGGTGGCGCGGATCAAAGCCCTTCGCCACAGCGCGAAAGCTTGGGCGCGCGCCAACCGTGCCAGGCCTGCTGACCTTAACAATGCGTCTTTTGTTGTTCTGCTCCTGGACCTCTACGAGGAAACCCGAGCTCTGTCTACAGGCGAATGGCGTATTCGCGAACAATGCCGTGAGCGCATCACCTTGCTCGTGGAGCAGCGCGCGGCATGTTGGAAGCAACGAGGGAAGTTCAGAGCTCTCAAAGAGGGTGACGCGAACACGAAGTTCTTCCACGCGAGAGCCTCGGCTCGAGCGAGGCGGAACGCGGTGCGCATCCTGGAGGTTGACGGAGTACAATTGGTCAGCCACGACGACAAAATGTCCGCCCTCACCGCCTACTACACCAACATACTGGGCGGCGAGGTGCGACCCATCTGGAACTACGACGTACACGGGCTCTACGATGGAGCCGAACGCGCGGACGCGGCGCCGCTGATCGCGCCGTTCACGGTCGCGGAAGCCAGGGCCGCCGTGCGCGCCATGTCGCCGGACAGTGCGCCCGGCCCCGATGGCGTCAGCCCGAGCTTCTACGCCGCGGCCTGGAGCACTGTCAACCCCGACGTCATGACGTTCCTAGAGGCGTTCCATCGAGGAGAAGCAAACCTCGAGCGGATCAACCGAGCCACGATCGTGCTCATCCCCAAGAAGGAGGGCGCGGTCACACCGTCGGCTTTCCGCCCGGCGTCGTTGCAAAACTGTCCGGTAAAAATCCTCACCAAAGTGCTAACCAGTCGCCTGCAGGCACAGATCGGGCGCCTCATCGACGTTGACCAAACTGGCTTCATCAAAGGGCGCTCAATCTCGGAGAATTTTGTCCGGGCAGCCGAGCTCGTCCAAACTTGCCACAGACGGCGCGCTCCAACCCTAGTCCTCAAGCTGGATTTTGCGAACCTTCGACTCCATCTCCTGGGCCAGCCTCCTCACCGTCCTGGAGGCCCGTGGCTTCCCGGAAGTAAGGCGGTCATGGATGCGCCAGCTGCTGGAAACCTCCAAGTCTGCCGTTCTGGTGAACGGCGTCGCCGGGCCATGGATCAGGTGCAAGCGCGGGCTGAGGCAAGGTGATGCTCTCTCCCCGTACCTCTTCATCCTGGTCGCGGACATCCTCCAGCAGCTGGTCAATGCGGAGCCCGGCATCAAGCACCCGCTCGCCGACGCCACGGCCCCTCTGCTCCAGTACGCCGACGACCCCATCGTACTGGTGTGGGCTGACCTTGAGAGCGTGCGTCGCCTGAAGGAGGTTTTGGACAATTTTGCGGCAAGCACGGGCCTCGTCATCAACTTCCACAAAAGCACGGTCACTCCGATGCACGTGGCCGCCGGCGAGCTCGCTACCTTCACCGACATCCTGCAATGCGCACAGGGGAGCTTCCCCCAGACCTACCTGGGCCTGCCGCTCTCGAATGTCAAGCTGCCGCTCTCGGCGTTCACCTCGTTGATCACGAGAGTCGACAAATACCTGGCGACGTGGAAGGCCATCCTTCTGAGTACAGCTGGCCGTGTCGTGCTGGTTAACGCCGTCCTGGATGGCCTCCCGACCTATGCCATGGGAGCGATGCTGCTCCCCCCTGGTGTGATCAAACAACTCGACGCCCGCCGGCGCGCTTTCCTGTGGTCTGGGACTGACAAGGTGTCCAGAGCGTAGTGCCTGGTTGCATGGGAGGACGTCTGCCGGGACAAAGAGGATGGCGGGCTAGGCATCGTGCGTCTGGACACGAGAAACGTGTGCCAACTACTCAAGCTTCTCCACCGCCTCCACCACGCCGGTGGGTCTGCGTGGTGTCACACCCGGCCCATTTGACCCGTAGTGGCCCATGTTTTAATGAGATGTTGTGGAGAGTTTAGTCCCACCTTGGTTGTTAAAGATGGGATAGACCAACATATAAGGCTTCTAGAGTCCATCCCACCATCCCCGAGTTAATCCTTTCAAGCGAAGCGAGGACGAAAGCTTAAGTGGGATGGTGGTAGGTGTGGTTCGCTCAGCGTGCAGAGTGGATCTGAGCCGTTTGGACTTTGGGGCGTTACACGTGGGCTGCCCGTCCACTTGTAAGGTCGAGATGGCGGACTAGAGGGGGGTGCTAATCGCTCCGGCTAACCGATATAAGTGTGGAATTAAATCTATCGGCCTAGCCAAGACTTCACCCCTCTAACTATGACTCTAGAAGCACCTTGTAAGAGAAATCTAAACAAGTAAACAAGGTGACAATCTAGCTAGTGCACACTAAACAAGTCTAGCTTGCAAGGTAACATAAACCTAAGCAACTAGTACTTTGGCAAGCGGGTGTGCACCTACACAATTCTAATGAGGAAAAGCACAAAGCCAAACCTAAGCTCACTAGATGCTCAAGGACAAAGCTACACAAGCCAAACCCAAGAGCTCAATCTTACTTAACTACACAAGCTAAGCAAGCCTACTTACCCTACTTCTAGCTACACAAGCAAGAAGGTGATTAACAAGCAACACAAGCTAACTAATCACTAGAGCAACTACACAAGCTAAACAAGAGTATAAGGAAAATAAATACAAAGCTTGTGAGAGAGATTGCAAACCACCGCGAAGTGTGGACACAAGATGACTCGGCGATTTTTCACCAGGTTCACTTGGTTGCCCCCAAGCTACGTCCTGTTGTGTCGACCAACACCTTCGGTGGTTCCTCCAGTCTTTTCACCTAGATGGTTCTTCGGTGTGACCCTCAAGTCACTTGCCCCTTAAGGCACGCCCCGCAAGGCACCGCAAGACACCATTCTCAAGTGAGCCCCTCAAGGCACCGAGCAAACCCACACATGCAAGGGTGGTAACTCATTGACACGCGCAATCCAATAAGGCTGCTCTTCACGATCCCCGTGAGGTGAGCACCAACCTCTCACAATCTCTTCTCCGGAGCACCATATCTCCACGCATGCTACCACGGAGCCTCTTGCCACCAAGCCGTCTAGGAGGTGGCAACCTCCAAGAGTAACAAGCTCTCCCGCTTGCAACACAACCACCTAGTGCCACTCGATGCAATCTCGCAAAGCAACGCACTAGAAATCACTCTCTCACACTATCGGATGATCACTATCAAGCATATGTGAGGTGCAGAGCTTCCAAGCACTCTCTAGCATGGACACTAAGTCCCCAAGGTGCTCAACCACGTCCCATGGCCGGCCACCACCTTCTTTTATAGCCCCAAGGACTGAAAGAGCCGTTGCCTTTCAAAAAGAGCCGTTACTCTGAAAAACGTGACCTCCGGACGCGTCCTGAGCTCACCTCCGGACGCGTCCGGACAGTTCATTTCCACACGCGGGAACTCAAACCGATCCAAAAGAACACTACGGACGCGTCCGGACACCATCTCCGGACTCGCGATGAACACTGTTCAGCGTCCAGACTTCACAACTCGGTTTTCAGCGAAACTAGCCGTTACTGCCTCCGGACGCGTCCATAGCACTTCTCCGGACGCGTTCGGAGCATCCCCCAAAGTGCAGGAGTTTTTGTGGTGCGTCCGGAGGCCTCCGGACGCGTCCATAGCCACCTCAGGATGCGTCCTGAGCCCAGCGTCCGCAGGCACAGGGCAGCAGACCACCCCGCACGCCAACGGACATATCTCTTAGCTCCGAACTCCGTTTTCGATGTTCTTGAGCTCGTTGGAAAGCTTATTCAGAGGACTATGAAACCAACATATCCTTATGATCCCAAACATTAAGGATCAAAGCAGTTTTCCAATCCAAGAATCATCACTTCTCTTTTCCAACACAAGAGAACTTGAAACCTTCTCCAATTTCTTCTCTTTTCTCAACTCCTTTGCAAATGTGCCAACACCACTAAATGTACATCACCATGTGCTTGTGTGTTAGCATTTTCACAATCATTTTCAAAGAATTTTCTCTTCAACTCACAACGCCACTTGATCCTAGTACATCACAATGTTAGATCGCTCAAGTGGCACTAGATGACCGATATGCAAACAAGTTTGCCCCTCTTGATAGTACGGCCATCTATCCTAAATCCGGTCAAGTACTTCTCTACTCAACCTTAGACCGGTGAAATGAAATGCCCTAGGTTATATCTTTGCCTTGCGCATTTTCATCTCCACCATCCTCCTCCATTGTGCCAATGCACCGCATGCACGACACGATCACCAAATGATATGATCCACTTCATATCATCATGTGACACTCTTGGTCCATCGATCTTGACCTCACTTGCTCTTCACCATTGCATCGGTCCATCGGCGCCAAGTCTTGCCCAAGCTTCACCATCACGTGGTCCTTCGCTTCACAGCCTCAACTTGCCCTTCACACTTGCAACTGGTCCATTAAGCCAAGCCTCATCTTGATCTTCACCTCTTGGTCACATGACTCCATGTCATGTCTCATTTGCAATGAGCTCCTCCATCAACTCATGTGTTGAGCCTCACAACATTTCCAAGCCATCTCCACCATGGCATATGTTGCTCACACACATGTACCTGTGAACTAACTCCTGTGTATCTCAACCATCACACATGTTAGTCCACCTAAAGTTGTCACTCAATTATCAAAACCAAACCAGGGCCTTTCAGCTGCCTGGGTGGCCGAGTCCGTCGATCTGGCGGCCCTGAGCGGCGACATGCACGGAACACACTGGGAAGCTCTCCGCACCCTGCTGCCAGCCTACCAGCAGATCACGACGGTCGAGGTTGGGGATGGCCGGAGCACGGACTTCTGGAGGGATCACTGGATCGGGGATGATGCCACAGCGACACGCCGCCCGCCCGGCCACTTCCACAGTGCGGCCGTCTCGGTGCGCGACGTCGTGCTCCACGACGTCAGGCCCCAGTTCAGGAACAGGCTCACCCGCCAGGCCGCGGCGGAGCTCGACGCCCTGGAAAATCTGCTTCAAGGGGTTTCCCTCACCCAGTCGCCTGACGATCGCTCCTGCTACTTTGAGGATGTGAATCACCGTCTCCTTGCAGGTCTGGTCTACAAAGCTTCAGTCCGGGGAGAACATGACTATGGTGCCCATGCCTTCGTCTGGAAACACTTCGCCCCCCTCGCGTGAAGTTCTTTGGCTGGCTACTCACCAAGGGGAGGATCAACTGTCGCGCGTCCCTGGTGCGCAAGAACATCGTCGAGGACGCCTCCTGTGAGATCTGCAAGATGGCCTCCGAGTCGGTGGACCACATATTCTCCGAACGCCCCTTCGTGCTCTCCTTCTGGGATGCCATCGGCTGGGCGCCCGGGAGCGTGGCCAAGGTCACAGAACTCTGGACGTCGCAGCCACCTCCCCATGTCTTGAAGCAAGTTCTGCCTCCTCTACTTCTACTGCTATGCTGGGAGATCTGGAAACACAGGAACGCCGTGGTGTTCAACGGTGAGCCTCCCAGCATCGGGCGCCTCGTCGCTGCTTGCAAGCAGTCCCTGCCCGACTGGAATTGCCGCATCCCAAGGAAGGCCGTGGAGCTTTCGTTAGCTTGGAGAAACGCTTTGTCTTTGTAATCTACACCTCACCCCTTCTTTGTTTTGCTCAAATTTGTAACAAACTGTGGTCATCCCACCAACCAGGAACCCTGTTTCTGGGTATCTGTGGAATGCATTGGGCAGGTGGGGATCGTTTTGATTCCCCCGAAGCTTTCTCTAAAAAAAAAAGTTGCGAGTAGAGAATCGCGACTACATTGGCGGTGGTATTGGAGGACGAGCTTGATCTTTTTGGTGTCTACTCGGGTTGATATTGGGTTGGTTGATCAATGGCTCCCTGCTTCTCATCATTATATATATAGTCCGAAGGTAGGGTTAGTACTGATTGATTTAAATTGGTTCTCTAGTTTGTTACAAGAAAATTTAGCTAGCTAGATGTAGTCGGTTGGTACATCCCGTCAACTAAGTAGATGAGCTATCCCACCAGAAGTGGGACCCTATTAGCTTAGCTTACTCAGTACGCCCCATCCCACTTGAGCGATTTCCCTTGAGAAGATGGTACATGGATACCAAACTACCAATACAATGACAGTAGCTCTCATGTGATTCGGAGAATCTGAGGGTTTGCTGTAATTGTCCGATGATTTTTCTTATATAATTCTCAATTTATATACAAGTACAAAGTCATATGAAAGGATTCTGGATAATTAGTTATAGAGTTTAAACTAAAAGCAAAAGGCCAAAAACAAACGAATGATTATGTTGACCATGTGGGCGCAGGCATATTGGCCCGTTCGCAGCTGCTGTTTCTACAACAATAGGATATATGAGAGCTGCAGCCACAACTGAAAAGATTCATTTCTTCCGCAAGACAAATAGAGAATACTCGAAATGGTTCCTAACCTGGGGAGGAGCGGTGATCACCCAACGAATCCAGAATACAAAGCCATTGAGGTGCCGTTTGGATCTATAGAAATTGATTGAATTACAATCATATATTGTTTGGGCAGTTTATTTTGGTAGATCGAAATGACCATTCCAATTAATTTCAATGAAGCCCATAACACCTACATAACATTCTTGGCCTGGAAGAAGCACCCCAGTATGCATGCTTAGAGATGCCAGGTATTCCATTTCTAGGGACCCAAACAGGCCATCAGCAGGTTCTATAATTTACAGCAATAGTTAAGACTAGCCGACACCAGTCTATTCCTTGATAATAATACGACCTCTGACCTTGATACCATCCTTGTCATGGTTTTCAGTAACTGAATCTGGCACCACAAATTGGAAGCAATCTTCAGATTTAGGAAGCCCATTGGAGAGGTCCGTGCGGACTACTCTAAACATTGATTCCTGGTGTTGCCAATGGCGGGTGGTCGTCCACGCTTGTGTAAGCGGTCGGCAGGCTTATCGTGACCGTGTAAATGTCCGAAACATCAAGATTCGTGCGTGCACCACCCTTCGCGGTACCGGTTTCGTTCTGTTCACAGGTGGTTTTTGAGCGGGGCATTTTTGGTAATGGAAATGTGCAAGAGAGAGGGACGAGGTCGTACGCAATCATAGAGTCACTTTCCCCTCCTTCCTCCATGGCGAATCTTTGAGCTCCCGTGGCGGCGAGGGCGGCGGCGGCGGTGCCGATACCCTCGTGTCCAGACCTCTCCTCCCCTTTCCGGCGGCGGCGACTGGTGCTGTACATCTTCGAGCTAAGCACATCCGGCTGTGGCGACAGTCTCTCGGCAGGTAATCAGCTCCACTATGGCCAGCGGCGGCGAGTCCGGTGGCGATACTGTTCGGCATCTCTACGACTCCGAGGTAGCGCATGGAGCATGCGAGGATACTAGGGTCTGGAGGATCTTCTTCATCCGAGGTAATGTTTCGACGGCTTCATCAGCTGTCTGATTTTGCTGCGTACCTGATGCTTAGATCTGCCTTGTGTGGAATTAAATTGACGGCGCTTGAGATGTTACGGATTGGTTGTGATTCAGCGCAGTTTTAGGTTTCCTGTCTATGGGTCAGCTATATGGATCCAGAGTGTTAGCCCATTGCTGTTTGACTCGTAATCCTAGTTATAATGTAGCTCTGTTGTGCATAGATATGCGTATAACTGTATGTTTGATCCTTTTGGTACTTGTAATCATTGGGATTCTTTGTTCACATTGTAGCACTAAGGTTTCCAGACTGTGATGCGTATCAATAGAATAGGGATAGAAGTAGAAGTTCTGTTCAAGGTAGGAATATAAGTAAAATAGTAGTAGAGAATTTGTTCCAGATCAAACCTGTTGAAATGGAGATGGTCATGGGAGAAGACCCTGACACATCTACCCAGTCTGATAGAGAGTCAGAACATCTGAATCAATCTGAATCATGGTACTTGGACTAAAGTAGTTAGTAGGAAATATTCAAAGAAGAAAAATAAATGAGTAGGATTAGAAGCACAAGGCTGATGTAGTGGGTGTCATTGAAACTAAGAAAATGTCTTTTACTCCTAGATACCTTAAGGCTTTATCTTTTAATACTCCTTTTAGTTGGTTTTATCTGCCTGCTAGAGGCACATCAGGAGGTGATTTGGTAGGATGTAACAATGATAGGAAATAATCAAAGAAGAAAAATAAATGAGTAGGATTAGAAGCACAAGGCTGATGTAGTGGGTGTCATTGAAACTAAGAAAAT
The DNA here is from genome assembly GCA_018135685.1 of Themeda triandra. Taxonomy (NCBI): domain Eukaryota; kingdom Viridiplantae; phylum Streptophyta; class Magnoliopsida; order Poales; family Poaceae; genus Themeda; species Themeda triandra. The sequence goes on along the minus strand of JAENPR010000716.1, from coordinate 54,464 downwards.
GTCTTTTACTCCTAGATACCTTAAGGCTTTATCTTTTAATACTCCTTTTAGTTGGTTTTATCTGCCTGCTAGAGGCACATCAGGAGGTGTTTTGGTAGGATGTAACAATGATAGGTTTTCTGCCACACTTTGTGATAAATTAGACTTTTCTATTAGTATCATGTTAACTGTATGTTTGATCCTTTTGGTACTTGTAATCATTGGGATTCTTTGTTCACATTGTAGCACTGAAGGTTTCCAGACTGTGATGTGTATCATTTGTCATCCGGGGTGATATGCATTATTAGTAATAAAGTGTCCTTGTAGGTTGTTGATGTGGTCGGCAATTCACTTGGTGAGATGTCGCTACATGCCAATCAGCCGCTAGTGCAACATATGGCTGTCCTACTCGCATGCCAGAGTCACTATACCCACATAGCTGGAAGCATGAGGAAGATGTTTGCCAAATACAATGGCGTAAGTCATACTTTCAGAACACTTTGATATACTTGGCTCATTAATACTGAAAATCATTACTGACGCAATTTGCTAGAATTATGTTGACTCCAGCTTCCTGAGACTTAGTTTGTGTTTGAAACATTATAACACCCTAAATTCTTACATCACTATGCCTGCATTTTTCCAGCCACAGGTAATGCAGTTCCAAATCCCACTGAAACACCTATTCAGCAAGGCTCTAGCTTCAATTGGTCTAAACCCAACATTCAGTGTCGTGCAATTCAGTGGTGCTTGGAAAGCTACAATCTCCATGGTAGTTGGTCAAAGAAATTTGGAAATAGCTGGAGATGTTAGCCACAGTAAGCACTTGGCGGAAACGAGTGCTATCAACAAAGCTGTTGTCCATCTATGCCGAGCTGAAAGTGTTGGTATAGTAGACATTTGTGTACGGAAAAACAGACTATGGGCTCCTGAAAACCAAATATACTGGAGGAAAATTAACAGGAGTAATAACCTGATGGATTCAATCCTGTGGAAATGGATGAACTGTGCTGAAAGGTTGGCAGATGTAGAGCATTATGTCCGTCGTCGATCAAAGGGGATCTGTCTGGAACCAGAACTTGTGCAGAGTGTCTGCGACACGATGATGCATCTGAAAGGTCTGGCATTGGTTAGCACAAAGAGTCTGAAACAGCAGAAGGAAAATTTGTGTTCTGAGAAGGAAAGGTACATTGAAGCAGTGATGTTACAAGGGCCCAGGGTTAGTACACTCAAAACACTACTGAGCTTTATGTTTTCTTGATGGATGAGCTATTGGGTTATTACAGTTCTTTTCTAAAAAAACTCAAACTAACTTGTTGTTCAATGATAACAGAGCCCTTCAACAAAGGCATACTTTGATGAGGTGGAGGTTCTTGTTCTCCTGGTTCAGTGGCTTGGACTCAGTCCCTGTCAGTTTTCGGAACAGAGAGTTGTTAATGGGATGTATATTGGGGCTGTCCATCTTTCATTGGCTGCTGGTGAAAAATTCGTTAAGGCCAGTGAGGAACATGCTACCATTCAGGAGGCACACAATGCTGCTGCATTCAAGGCTATTTTGTATCTGGAGGAATTATTCAAAGTCGAGGTAGTTGGCTGCAATCACAGTCAGTGTGTTCAAGGTGACCAACTCAATTTTCTTTACAAGGGTCTTAGTGAGGAGTTCTTTAGCCTTACCGCCACTATGATGCATTTCTATGAGGACACACTGGTGAAGCTTCGGAATTTCATTGATCAACACAAGGAAAGTGGTACTGTCAGCGAGTCATCTTTAAAGCATGATTTGGTTCAGTGCCTTGAGGTAGCTCATGCTGAATGCACTCGGTCCTTTCAATTTGCTGCACATAAATTTGAATTGCTGAATTGAAATGCGATCACTTGTGTGTGTGAGATCATCCTTCAATGTCATCAGCATCTACAAACTGATGACAAAGTGACCATCCACTAAGTATTCTGGGATTGTAATATTAAAACAGCCCATAACTGCCTTCTAGTATGCTACTAAGGTTGATGTACTTCGTAATGTCTAATGTTCGCACATTAGATCTAAGTATGTGTGGTTCATACAATGTTTTTATGTGTGGTCCAGCCATTATGTGTCACTGCATTCAATTATCTAACTATGTGTGCCTTCTTCATATATGGCAAGCAAACATTTGATGTAATATTCTCGAAGGCTAATTCATAAGTTGTAGTGGCCCTCACAATCTGCCCTTTAATTCATCTCATAGTGACGATGGTTGAAGGGAAATTAGTGGAAGTAGTAGTTAAATACTCGTTCCTTACAGTATTTGTAAACTATATTCGATACTAATCTCTTTTTTGAAAGTAATATTCGATACTAATCTTACTAGTATCCGACCTGCGTGTTAAACTCTGAGTTATCTGCTATTTGTGATAGGTCACATCAAATCAGAGACCAGGAATGATGACAGAAGCAAGGCTGCGGCCAGAAGGACGATGGGATGGCTCAATTTTCTAATCATGAAGTACATATAGCAACTGTATATACAGTGACTGTAGTACAATTTCTGCAGTAACAGCAGGTGTGTACTGTGTTCTCGTGCCCCTCTCGCCTTTTACTCCTGCCTCTCCATCCAAGGTGACCAGCCAACCTCATTTGCTCCTCCCCCAACCACCTCACTGAGTGGTGCACCAAACTCATCCCCTTCTTCACTCTCTGCATCTTTTCACTGTGCTTACAGATCACACTCCGGATCATTTCCACTAGCTGAGGTAATAACAACTCTGTCTTTGCACCTCCTCTGTTAGTCTCTTCTCAGATCTGCGTTTTTTACAGAATGTATAACACCAGGAAGCATCTAGTGCTTAATGTAGATTCAAAGTGGGTGTTCTTGTTTCTTAGGTAGTTTGCATAGAGTCTGAGAGATCTTATGTAATGGTTAGTATAGATTCAGTCTACGTACTCACACTTCCCGCAAAGAGGATACTGCGGCTTTCTTCTCGATGTTACGAAATCTTTAAGCTTGCATCTTGATCGTCCTTTGGCACTGTATTGATATAGTGCAAGGCAAATCACTCTGCGAATAGATCCCATATCTAAATTGTATGGAGCTTCATTCTTTTCAGAGTCTACCATGATATAGAGCTTAACAGATCTTCTGTGTGGATGATTAATTTTCTTATTAACTGATACTAAGTGTTGCCTAGTTAGATTGAGTCTGTGTGGTCACTTTGCTTCACCAAAGAGGGGACCCTTGGGCCTCTAGACAGTCATGTCTTGAAATCTTTAATGCCACATATGGATCCTCTTTCAGTACTCATTGGTATAGTGCAAGTCAAAACACCCTGGAACTATGTCCTATACAAAATCTTATTGGATATTAAGATGTTATTGCATTTCATTGTCCAGTCCCAACTAATATAACGGTTATCTATATATTTGCAGCCCGAGCGACATGTACCGTGCCAAAATCCATCGCTATGGAGGAGCTGGTCCATCCCAGGTAATTTGATCCCCAAATATTTGGACTTCTTGATGACTTATTGTGCGGTATCTTTGACGTGCCGCATCATGCGGTGGCTGATAGGATGAGAGTTTCATATTCGAATCATTTTGCCATTATTAACCTAAGTGTACTTCAAATCAGTTAGCCCCACTCAGTGCTCCTGGTGCTTTGTTTTGGTAATACGTCATGATTACAGTCGTTTATGTACTTTACCATTATGAACTTGAGTGAAGTTCATTTTATTTACCCCCATCTAGTGCTCCTAGTGCTTCCTGTTGGCCATACATCATGATTAAAGTCCTTTATATGATTTGGGTGAACTTAATGTGTGACTGCAATTATTCTTCTGTTCAGTTCCTTCAGCCAATACTTTTTTGTGATTGAATCTGATTCCTGGTTGTATAGCAAGTGAGCCAGATCCTAGTATACTATGATGAACATGTTTCAATTTGGATTCGTCTTACCAGTATGGACTTAAGTGTACTTCAATTTATTTTCCACAATCAGCGCTCGTAGTGCTTCCTGTTGGTGCTTAAGTATCATGTGCCACCTGTCTGTGTAAATAATTCTGCTTACAGCGTGGGATCACATCCATTGCAGGGAGCTGATGGAGCTAGCGGGTTGCTTCGTCAACTATCAATTCGTGGAAGTCAGGGGGAACGCATTACACCTCTTTCACTTGCGCACCAGTCGCAATATCAACACATAGCTGAGAGCATGAAGTGCATGATGGCAAAACACAACAATGTGAGTTCTGATTCCTCACTTTGTGTATAAAATAGTTAATATTTTTGCACAATTCTCATAACTCCTTCTCACATACAATCCATCATGTTCAGGCTGTCTTTCAGAGGTTTCAGCTTCCTCTCAAAACTGAATTCATTGCTACTATGAAATCAGCTGGGATCCCAGATCCTTTTATAACTGTTCAGGATCATGAAGTTTTCAGGCTACAATTGAAATGGAAATTGGTACCAGTCTACATTTCATGCAAGGGGAGGTGTGTTATACTGAAGAGGCGGCAGAAACAAGTGTTGTAGCTCAAGCTCTTGAGAAGCTTAAACGTTTGCAGCATGTTGTTCTAGTTGATATCAGTGCTAGAAAGCATAAAGCTGTGATTCGGACTGGAAGAAAATTTTATATGAGAGGTTGCTCTAGTCTGACCGCTGTTGATTCAATGATGGGTCAGTGGTGCACATCTCTTGATGATCTGTCATCAGTAGAAGACTTCGCCCTCGAAAAGCTCAAAGCTGGTAATGGTGTGGAAAAGCAGTTCACTGATGCTGTCCATATCTCACTCCTGGTTGTCAAGGGAGCTTCCACAATGCACATGAGCGAGCTCGATGCCAAAATCAGAGGTCTACGTGCCGAGAGAGACAAATATGTTGCAGCTTCGAGGTCGGAACCGTTGTCCATACCCCAGGTTAGTTACTGTGAGTTTGATCTTTGTGTCGTATCAACTCCGCATTACACCTTATGATACACCTCATCTCTCTAAGGAAAAGTCATTGATTCATTATCATCGGGCCTTCTTTGTTCTTATATCAGATCCCTAAGAGGAAGGCCTACTATCTTGATATGGATGCCCTGGGACTTCTCCTCAAGTGGCTTAGGCTCGAAGAATGCAAGTATTCAGCAGAAATTGATGAGAATGACCTGTATCTTGGTTGTGCTGAGCTTACCTTCCCTGACAACCGTACTACGATGCTCTGTGCGGATGCTCATAAGAATTCTCTTGAGAAGGCATACAATGCAGCTGCTAGGAACGCTATTCTTTATCTCGAGGACCTGTTCAAAGTTGATGTTGCCGGTTACGATCACCATGCCGCTGTTGTCGCTGACCAAGAGACCTTTGTTTGGAAGGGTCTCCTTGATGAGATCTTGAGTCTCGGTGACAATGTCTTGGTCTTATGGGAGGACATGCTGAAGAAGCTTGAAGATACTATTGAGCGACACAAGAAAGCACGCATAGAGCTTGCTCAACGTGCTAGTGTGGGGAGCGAAATGGTCTTCATACACAAATTGATTGAACATCTGGATTCAATTTCAGCCAAGTGCAAAGAGACTTACAGTGCTGCCTCGTCCAAGCTTGCTTCTTTGAAGTCAGATGCAGAGCTCTGAAACCACTAATGAGTATTATCGAATACTAAGGACAGAACTTGCGTATCTTCTAACTATTTGGTATTGTAATATAATTAGAGACCGGATGGCTTGTTTCGCGGATTAGTGCTATGTGCATCTTTTATGGACCAGGGTTGAACTTTATTGTTTCTAAATTTCGTGAATGCTGTAGTCATTGAAAAGCTGCGTGGTAGTGCATATTGACACTTCTGTATGAATGTCAGTGCATTAGATGTAATTGCGTGTCAAGTATTGTGTACCCATGCATCGTTAAGGATAGCTTGCAGCTTAAGCTGTATTCGAATGGAATGTTTATATGGCTGTTTGCAAATCGTCTTGCTCAATCTGCAAACGAATACAATTTACGTCATGACATTAATCTTGGAGCTCACTACGTCTTTTTGCAGATATGGGGCAAGTATCTTCGACTAACCTACATTGCACATAACTGGAACGGCGGTCATACGTCAATTATGATGCAAGGTCCTGGCGTATGCTGTTGAAAGGATGGAGGATAGGTACAGTTGAGCATAGTACAAGTGATGGTACATATGATGAACAGGTGTGCACTATTTTCACTTGTCCTCGGCATGTTTTATAATGGATGGCGTCCTTGCGATCTCAGTCCTCTCCATACCAAATCTGTTCCTTCTCCCCCATTCTTAGAGCTCAACTCAACTCTTCTCGTTCGATGGTGCTCTCTTTTCAGACTGGAAGCTTCTCTGATCTCCATTGAACATTTGTGGAGCACACTACTTCGTATTTATTCTGCATTTCAGGTGGGTTAACCTGCTGTTCTATTCTGTTATTTGGTGCTAGGTTCTGTGAATCTTACATGCACACAGTATGCTTTGCTTTGCTTAGCTTACATGTTTAGTTGCTTTGCTTATATCTTGGTACCCTGTCCCCTTAGTATGGTAGATCTCTTGATAGCCTATAGTTCAGCAGGTATGTTGAATGCGGGGTGAAATGCTTCGATTTATCGATTTTTTACTGTTGCGAATATTGTGTGCAAGCATGGCTAGCCATTGTTTCCTATGATCCGGCCATTACTATGTTATTGACAAGTTCAATACTGCATTGTAGTTCACCTCAATATCCACATAATGGAAGACATATGTGACGAAGACAGCGGTTCTGGGCATATCTCGAGGAGTTCAGTAACACATGCTGCCTCTGCAGTTGCAAAATTCTCTGAGGAAAAGAAAGAACTTGTAAGAGAGATTGGTTTTGGGGGTATCCTTGAGTTGCCGCATATCACAAAAGTTGATCGGAAGTTTACACTTTGGTTGCTCACTAAGATCAATCTCGACAACAAAACCATTATTGTGAATGGTGAACCTGTAGTTGATTTCATTGACTTTGAAGCAAACAGGATAATGGGAATCCCTTGTGGCAGAAAGAAGGTATGTCCACTAGCTTCTAATGATAGGAAAGTGAAACTACAATTCATCCAGAATTTCATTGGATCTCCAGATACCGATAACAACAGCCTTACAGCAGCTGAAAGCATAGTAACAGCCCAGTATGATCCGTCCTTTGCCATGACTGACAAAGACAAGCAAAAATTCAAGGTGTCTTTTGTTGTCTGGGTTATGGGTCATTTGCTAGCACCTACCAAGAAACACAACATTGGTAGTGATAGGTTTTGGGGTGCCTTGTTGGTTCCGGATGAAATCAAGGACTTCAACTGGTCTGCTTATGTAATAGATGAACTGATCAATGCCGCAAGGGATGTTCAGGATGCAATCATGAATAATAAAAATGTCAACACAATCACTGGATGCTCTATTCTCCTTCAGGTATACCAATCATAAATATTTCTATGTGCCTATGACATGATTTTATGTTTGCACACTGTCCTTTTATTTGACTGTACTGTATCTTTGTTGTGCCAGATCATATATGTTGAGTCAATAAACATGGGTTCTCTTAATAGACCTAGAGGTATATTACCACGAGTCAAGGTGTATGATGGCAAGTCTTTGAGTTTGATGATTGCAGCTGACAAAGCATGTTCTTCGTCAGGGTCAGCAAATGCAACTTGGGGTAGCAATGTGGTATGATAAATTTTCTATTTGCTTGAGAGCATATCAGTTATATTCTACTGTTCTCATCTTTGTACGTTCACGTTGCAGCGCAATTTTGCACAAGAGGATGATGAACCTTTGGTCTCGGGCTTCGACACAACAACTAATCCTGTGGAACCCAGTCCTGCACACGAAGATGCTATCATAAAGGATTTAGGCAAGTACGTGAGGGAAAAATTCGGAGATAAGGTAGGGAACTTACTTCATAAAGCATTTAGGTAACACGAACAGATGTGCTTGTTGTGGGCAGGTCATATTTACTCCAAAATTATGCGTGCTGTAGGTGACTCGAGCACAATCGATAGCATTGAATTGGTTTCATGCAAGATGTCTGATGCACTATAACCAGTTGAGGCTTAATGTGCAGCAAGACACAATCACTCTTGTTGGAAAACTATTCAACAGTCAAAATGTTTTAGCTCCTGGCATTACATCTGAAGCACCCATTTCGAACTACATAGGTACGTTCCATCATATTACATGATATTCTGATATCCCCTCAATTGCTTCTGAACAGCGTCTGTCCAGCACCTAGGCCAGCACACTCTGAACCGTCAAGGACGATATTGAAGAACAAGCGTTCACATACAAGCTCGTTCAGTACTTGGAAGCAACGACGTAATGTTTAAATCTGTTGTTTGACTCTGTTTTGACATGTATTGATAAAGATCATTCCATTCAGGTTAATTAGTTAACATCTCCTTTGCAGAAAACAAGAAAAACCATGTGTCCTTTCAGCGATACGAATTGCCAGAGACCTTATTGACCGGTGTGTCAAAGTATCGTGAACGCGAAGCTGCAGATCAACAATCAGACAGTGGAAACCACTGTGGAAAGTCAGAGAGTAGAAACACCTCTAGGCAATCAGAAAGTGGCAAGCAGTCTACAACTCCACTTGAAAACTCAGGCATGAGTTATAGTTATGATAGTACCATTAAAATTATATTCGTGTGCACACTTCAGATATTAAGAGTAATTTAAATTTACATTTCAGGGTTCACCATAGATGCTCCATCATTTGATCTTGGCATAGACTTCGAGTCTGTCAGAGATGACCCGCCTTGTTCGCAGGGCCCAATGAATCCTATTCCTTGTGCTCAAGGTAAATGGACATTACATTTTATGACATCCTGAATCTTCCATTATGTGTCATTTTCACTCATTAGAAATCATTCCTTAGTGGCATCTCAATCTTCTGATGCTTCCAGTGGTATGAATTCAAGAATGGATTTACTAGAGGTGTCACCAGCAAATAATTCTCAGATAGTGATGGTGTCATCTCAATGTTCTGATGCTTCTGGTGGTTTTAATTTGGCAATCGAATTACCAGAGCTGTCAGCAGTGGACAAGATTGAAACCACTAATGAATCTTTTGCTGCAACTTCAACACCGGCTTGCTCCAAATCTCTTTGTGTGACACCACCAACCAGAAAGAGCATCACCCAACCTGAGTTTGCTACTCCCGAGCAAAATTTTATAAACTGCAGAACATCTCCAGCAAGCTTAAGCAAGATATTGGCTGAAGGTGACCTTGTTGACCGGATGACCCACTCTGATGACAGTCCTAACCTCAACATCAAGCCTTGGGATGAGGGATATTCAGATGCACCCATTGACAAGAGAATCGTTGGTATCCCCAAAATGCCAGAATCTCCATGGATGCATAATCTGTGTCATCGCATTCCACCAACAGATATAGTTGAGAAGTTATTTCAAGATGTAGCTCAGAGCAATGAGTCCATTTTCAACAGGCATGATAAGTTTTTGCTATTGTTTTGGATTCTATGCATACTCTTTTAACTTAACCTTGTAACTAACTAAATCACCCAATGCGATGCAGACCTTGGCTTGCTCACACTTCTCCACGACATATCGAGGTAGATGGTATTTGGATCCGTAACTCTTTCATCGGTCAATCTGGATTAAGCTATGACACTTGTGATCTAGCAATCCACCGTCTTAAGCAGCTTGATGGCATAATGTACTCAAACTCACGTTCTGTACATTGGCGCCATTTTTTTGAGTCAGAACTCGCGGTATGCCTTAAACCTTTAACCTCTGTACATTCTGGTATTTAATTTGCTAATGGAACTAGAGTAAATGTCCATGGTTTATAGATACTTGCACTAGCTGGTGAGATTCCTTACGATCGAAATGCTATCATCGAGCAGTTTATTGGACATGATATACAGTATAGACTTGAAGACTGCCGCATGGTATGACATCTTGTTAGCTACTTTTATCAAAGGATTGTAACCCCGTATGTTTATTTCTAAGATGCTGTTATTTGTATTGTGCAGATAGTTGTGCCATCCTATATATTGCTCAACTGGTGTTGCTACTTCTTCGACTTCAAAGAAAAAAGGGTTCATGTGATTGACCCATTGTACAATACGGATCGAAAAGTTGTCTTCAACCAAATCCAAGTGTTTTGAAGTGTTCTTCGATAATTGGCATCCTAATCTGCATGGGTGGGATGTGAACTATGTTCAGCCTCCTATTGTTGATGCAACGTCGTAAGCTCCTTTGACCTGTGTCGCCTTCATTACGTTTACCTGTTGTGATTTTTCTTTGCTTTTGTTTATTTTTTCCATAGTGACGAGACAGGCCTCTTAACTCTTATGTATATGAGACAATTTGATTGCAAAGTTCCACGATGTTGATAGGGCGCGTGACTGATAAAAGTTCAGTTTCTAGTTCATCGTGACCAGATTTTATGCTATTTTGGATCTAACGCATGTATGTCTTTACTGTCAGGAATATTTCTGCCATTTCAAGAAGGTGATGTTGTATGAACTGATGTCTCTAAATGAGAATGCTGCCAAACCACCATTCAATTTGACAATCACGATTGATGACTAGGTTGTCGCCAAGAATTGGTCGGTTATTAATGATTTGTGGCACCTGATCTTTTGTCTCTGGAACATGTGCCGTTCAAAAGGTCTAAGTACTGTAAAAGTGTTAGTCTTGTAAGAACTTTGATTGGGCTTGTTGTGTGTGATGACGGACTTTTAGTCTCGAACCTATGAGTTATCTTATTATTGTAGATCTTGAAGCATATATCGGTGATGTTTGACAGATTTCTAGCTGTTCATTTTTTGTCTGGTGACGTGCAACATTTGTAGCTTTACAAGAAATTGTTAGAAAGGCATATTCGAAAATGTTTCGAATGAGACAAATTATGTATTATAAATTTGAGAGGTTTTCCTATATGCCATTATAAAAGATCCACCCAGGTTGCAAGCCACTAAAAAGTTTGTTTTTGCTTGTATGCCGAACATCAACTTTGCTTTTTTCATCCATACCATTCCATCTGTGTCCCGTGTAGTTTTACCCATCCTGACGTGTGCGTCCGGGCCGATAAAATGTCTGAAATGCCCCTCTAAAATCTGGACGGACCAAAACTCCACACCCAGCGCTAGGGTTAGGACTGCCGCTCGCGATTCGAAGAGTCGAGGCGGCGGCTATTCTGCGTCCCGACCGTGCCCGTGTTGGGTCTATGAACGCAAGCTCCTTTATTTCGTGCGTGAAGTTAAGATGGAGGTGCTCCCTGTCTTCCGTCAAAAGTGACTGAAAAAAGTGAGATCTGGAAGATTCGATATAAAATTGTGTAGCTGTCCAAAAAAATGTGGAACGAGTTTTGTTGGGTTTGTAGAATCATGTTCTATTTGCTCGTATAATTGGGCCGCATAGTTTATAAAGTTGTTCTAATTGTTTTAGAATGCTTAATACCATTTGTTTCTAACTTAGTATATAAGTTTGTGAGAACTAGTACATCAACCTGTGCTCTCGCACATGTTGATGTGTTTTTAGTACATAGTTGTCATAATATTTCCTCTTTAGTATCATGTGTTGACATAGGCAATTATTTGAAGACTATATAATTTTTTGTTAAATTTGTTGAAGAGATGCCCATGTTTCTATTGTTTTGATTGATGAGATCATCCTGTTAAATTTGGATTATTATAGTTATCATGCAATTAATATTTTGTATAATGAGATACCATCATGACTTAATATCATGCAATAATCGTGCCAACGGCTGCAGAATAGCACACAAAGAAAGTCACAACTTCATTGACATTGTCTTTTTATTAGGGTTATTTTTGTCTTTTTTTCTATTCATGTTTGACACCGTTAGCCACTCAAATGGATGGAATGATATGGAGCTTTCTAGTGGTATAGAGAATGGGTCAATATTTTATAATGGCACACAGGAAAAAAGATTTATAAATATGAGTACTTATAGTAATCGGTGCATTTTTTTTCTGGAACCGCAAAACAACAAATAATTTGTGACGGAGGGGGTTCATAGAAAATGCTCTGAAAGTCTGAAGCATGGAGACAAGAGTTGTGCCTAACTATGACTGTTCATCTATGTTCAATAAATTTACAATTGAAGGTACATGTCTATTGTTCATGAAGTGACAGTGAACAGCTACGTCGCTGTGCACGCTGTGCACACGCAGCCGTCAGGGTGTTTTGTACCTTTCCAAACGGAGTGTACCGTACTTTCTCCGTTTCATTATAATCTAAACTATGTCTGGAACATTTGAAAGCAGTGGTCGAGCATTTGAGATTGATTAGTTACGGTCACCATTACCGTTGTTTTCGGTGCCCTCGGCCTAACTAGTCACCCAGCAGTCTGCCGTCGGGAACAGGCATTCAGCCGTCTTCCCTTCCCTTCCCTCCTATGCCCCAAGGCCCCTCTCCTCATCTCGGGCGGCTGCGTCCTTGCTGCGCTCCTATGGCTGCGCCGTACACCCTCGGACCCGTCTATGATAGGAGCCCAAATAGTTGTGTACCACCGCAATCGAGGGTGCTGCGTCCGCCATCCTCCAGACAGCCGCCTGTGATTTGTCTGGACTCGTCGCCAACCACAGCCAGCTCTCTTGTATCTATCGTTCCATTAAGCATTCGTCCTGCTGAAGTGGCGGCCAACAGCGACGAACGAACACCGTCTCCGGCATCTGAGTTCCGTCAGGTCAGTTTGCTTCCTCACCTGTAGCAAGTCCGCCGCAGTATCATTGCAATCGATTCTTTATTTAGGACAGATTCGTAGCGTGCGAAGTCTTGCGAAGGAAACAGACCACAGCTATTCTCCTATATTCTAGGTATTTTTCAACTTAATTTTGTGCCAACAAATCTGTATTTAGAATATGGTAGCAAGCTTTAGTATTAAACATTGATATACAAGAACAAAATGTTTTATGCACAGCTAATACGAACCATATACATACTCATGGCTTACTGGAACAGTTTGTTTGAATATTGAATCAAGGATGTCGATGTTTTTACAGTTAATGGCATTTTAATGTGAAATTGGACGGAATTGAGGTACATGTACTAAATGATCTAGCAAAGATACGGTTGTCCTCAATACTTAGTGGCATTTTATTATTATGAAATAAGTCAACGTATACCATTTAACTATGCTTATACATATGTAATCTTAGTTATATTTTAAAAACTTTGCAGACAACAATATCAGTTGGACATCACAATAGCTCAACTTCACATGCATCCCATTCACTAACAGCTAAACCTTGCAATGAGCACCATGTTCAGTCATCTTATGGCATGGATATAAGTTATGGCACAGCTGAATCAAAAAAGATCATTAATACGTCGTTCTCCCTCAATAAAATGCACAAGATGTTTGTCACATTCGATCGGGAGAAATGAGCATTGCTAGATAGTATTGGTTTAGGTGGGTTGCAGAAAGTTCACAATCAACGTTTGCAGTGTAGAAACCTGATTCTATCTCTGCTTACTGTTGACGGTCGTTAAGTATCAATTTTATACCGTCAACGCAGCAAGAGAAAGGACTAATATGAGTTCACCTATTAGATATAGGGGTTACACTGACAGAATTTCACGAGTTTTGGTGATTGTCTATTTCGCGGGGGTTATCGAGAAAGAGAACCAAAGGAGGCCCACATGTCATGATTACATAGAGATAAAGACCGAACGGGTGAAAAAGTATAATCTAGAAGACTCCGAGAAGGCGACACACAAAGCGGGGGCCCACACCGGGCAGCCGGTCGGCCGCCCAAGGGGGAGTCGGCCGACTCCCCACCTCGGCCAATGGCGTTGAGTCTCGCGGATCCCGCCTCCACCGCCTTTGAGGATGAATAATTATCGTCCATTTAGGTCGGTTTGATCCGAGGGCTGTGGTTCATCCTAGGGGGCTATATATTCGAGCCCCCGGCCCCCGGGTGAAACCCTAATTCATTCAAGAGTTCATTCTCTCATCGAATTCGTAGAGAAGCCCGAGCCACCATCTCAATTAGAGCTCCATAGTTTAGTAGTATAGCTACATAGGAATAGATCTAGAGGGAATCAAGCCTAGCTTGGAGTCCGGATCTGTCGGAGTTCTTGGTAATTCCCCTCTACATTCTTGTAATATTCATCATTGTTCGTGATACTATGAGTAGTACTTTGTTCTATTCTATTATATCGAGACTTGACTTTGCTCTATTTGATTATGTTCTCAATTATATTGTTCTTAGTTTACTTTGATTATATGTTTAGCATAGTTGGACTAGAATTATGTTTATGCATAGGATCGTATAGCGCTTGCTCATTAGATCGATGGGTGAGTGGTAAATATTGTGTAGGCGTGGTGTCTAGACCGTATTTATCTGCGATTGCACCCTATATTCTGGATCGTGAGGTAGATCACGGGAGTGACAGTCCTGTTGAGTCCTTTGTAGCCCTTCTCTCGAGTATAGGTCTAGCAAAACAAACCTATTACATTGAAGTCATTGCTATGTCTCTTGTCTTCTCTGGTAATATCACTATGCATAGATGTAACCTTTTCCCGCCATGATTGCTAGATGTTCTTGCACTAATCATTGTATGCTTTGACTTTGTAGTTAGAATAACATATGATTATACCCTAGATCGTCCTAGTCCATGCTAGTGTTATAAGCTTAGAGTGCTAAGTTGAGATGGCTTATTACTATTATTTTATGTGGCTAAATGCTCTCATGTCATTTATCATTCATTCCTATATTTTATGTGACACTTACCCTGTATGAGATGATCGATACGTACAAGGTTGAGCTCTCCATTATTGCATGTGCATTGCTCATCACTCATTATCCAAGTGCATTCCCTTCCCAAAGGGGTAAAATTATAAATAACGATACCTGGATTACTCCCGGTTAAAATGCTACGATGATATATTCCGTGCGCTTGCGGAACCCTCTTTATTTCAGTTGCACTTAATAGACATCAACAAGCATTTTTGGCGCCGTTGCGGGGAAGGTTGAAGGCCAATGGATAATGAGCAGCATTGCACTACATAATGAGATTGAGCACTCACCATTCTCTACTCATACAGCCTTACCCTTGTCTTTCGTTTATTTTATATCTTATGCGGGGTAATGTATGAAAAAGACTACTCTTCCCGATAACTATATTGACAATCCGAAGCTTTAATCGGGAAGGCCGAAGCAAGTTGAAGAAGACCAATCAATCATCATCATCAACTCAACTTGGAAGTTTGTCGAAAGCGAGAAAGTCAACCTTTCGTTCGAGACTTGACACCGCGTTTGAAGCCATGGCAAACAAGTCACTCCGCGAGTTCTCGGCTCCCACTACGGACAACATTCGTCTTGGACCAGCCCCGACATCGAAGGAGCTTTTGAGCTCAAGCTGCGCGATCAATATGGTGCAAGCAAGCCAGTTCGTGGGAAGGCCCATGAAGATGCTAGTGCTCATCTCCAACACTTCCTGGAGATTTGTAGCACATTCACTATCAAGGATGTCCCCAGAGATGCTATACTACTTCGCCTCTTCCCATTCTCACTCCTGGGGAGAGCAAAGCAGTGGTTCTATGCCAATAAGGAGAAGAATACTACGTGGGCATTATGTTCCACTAATTTGTTGGCGAAGTTCTTTCCCATGGGCAAGACAAATGCTCTTCGCGGGAAGATATCAAGCTTTCAGCAACATCATGATGAAACTGTCCCAGAAGCTTGGGAGCGCTTTCAAGATTACATCCTCGAGTGTCCTCATCATGGCATGGAGAATTGGCTGCTTATGCAGACATTCTACCATGGGCTTAGCAACAAGACACGTGAGACGATGGATGCCGCGCTGGAGGTGCATTCTTATCACTCACTATTCCTCGGGCCCACATCTCTTGTGGAGAAGATGGCATCCAACCAAGGTTGGAGTGAAGAAAGAACGCAGACCCGCAAGAGAGGTGGTGGAATGCACCAATGAAGGAGGTAGACATGCTTGTGCTCGCCAAAATGGATCTGCTAATGAAGAGGCTCGATGAGAGAGCCACGAGAAGAAAGAAGTCATGCATATACATGATGCTCGCATGACATGTGAAGAGTGTGGAGAGACTGGGCACACAGTGCTAACCGCCCGTAGCCGAAGGAGGACGTGAACTACCTCAACAACAACAACAATTACTATCGTCCTCGCGCGGAATCAAGGTTGGAATCAGCGGCATAGGCCTAACTACTCGGGCAATTATTCGTGCAACTATCAAGGTAATAACTCCTCCTACAATAATTACAACCGCCGCCTTTGAGAGAATTAGTGCTTTGAATCAAGGCAAGATGATGGACAATGTCTGTCCAAGAAGCCGACATCAAATGACAAGGTCCTAGAGACACTCGGCAACAGAATGGATGGCTTTTCCAATGCCATCAAGAGTCGCTCGGCTTCAACAAGATACTTGAGTCGCGGTACAACGGCTTGTTAACCTTGCTCCCTCCACCGGCCAAGGTAAACGCGGGACAACCCGAAGAGCTCGAGACCGCAAATCTTGTTGATATATTCAATGTAGAAGATAGCTGGAGTGATCCATCGAAAGGATCATGGATTGACTCAACTCTGCCAATCAAGAAGGGCGATCCAGGGAGACCAGTCATTCCGATCTCCATTGGAAGTACCAATTTTAATGAGGCAATCTGTGACTTCGGTGCAAGCATCAACATCATGCCAAGAGTGATATATGAGAAGCTATTCGTATGCCCCTTAACATACACAACTATGTGCTTACGGCTTGCGAGATCGGTCACTCCGTGTCCCTTTGGGAGTACTAGAAGATATATGTGTACGAGTAGGCAACTCGTATGTTCCAGCAGACTTCATGGTAGTGGATACAGGCAGTGATGAAAGGTCCCCTATCATTTTGGGATGACCATTCTTGAACACCGCTTTGGAGCCATCATGTATGCCAACACCGCCAAGATCATCTTCAACATCAAGGGCAAGAGAGAAACCTTCTTCTTCAAGAACAGTGCTTTGCAGTTCCCAAAGACACCCTCATCAACGAACGGTGAGAAGAAGAAGAATCTAGCTAAGAAGAGCAAGAACAAAGATAAGAAGACCAAGAAGACGGAGACGTGAGGATGGTCACCGGTCCACGGGGAGCATGACCACTTACTCGGTCCCCACGTCGATCAAGAAGGATGACCCGTGTGTCCCAACCATTCAATGCTCCATCAACGAAGCTCTTTCAATAAAGCTATCTCTGTGACACCGGATCGGCGTCAACATTATGGCCAAGGTAACCTATGAGTATCTATATGGCACTATGCCTTTGGAGCCCACCTATGCACACAATTGCAGATGGCGAGATCGGACATTCCGCTTCATCGTAGGAGAAGTGAAGGATGTCCTCATCCAGATAGATGACCATTATGTCCCCACAGACTTCCTAGTGATCGATATGGGAGATGACTACGATCCTCCAATCATCCTAGGAAGACCATTCCTGAACACCACCAAAGCTATCATCTATATTGGGACAGGAGAGATTCACTTCCACTTTCCCACTGAGAAGGTACGCCGCTACTTCAACAATAATTATATAATCACTGAAGAGCCCAAGAAGAACAGAGCAAGGAGAAGGCAGCGTACCCGTCGCCAGAACAAGAAGAACATCACTACAGATGGATGGGCTGACTATGAGGGAGAAGTGTCTAGATATGAAGATCGGTACCCAGAAGAGAAGAACATTATAGCAGCAGAAGAGAAACAAGTGATCCAAGAAGCTTCCTCCTCAAGGTCATCCTCTCCAACAAAGAAGGTGTGGAAGGTAAAAGCAAAATCAGAATTAATTCCTACACAAGAGGCGACATCATCCGAGGCGCCAGCCAATGCGCCCCTTGAAAAATGAGCGAACATGACAAGTCCTGTTCGGAGGACTTAAAACCACCGAACGTCGCGCCAAGAGGTAACTTGGTATTTATCAGCAATTACTTTTCAGCATTGTAATTTTACCTTAGTATATTTATTTCCCTACTTACATCTTAGTTGCATCTTTACTCTTTTATCTCTCGCATTAGAAAAGAAAATAAAGATGTTGTGCATTTGCATCCAGAAAAACTTTAAGACCCATGTGGATAATCATTCACTGTGGTGGCACAAAAATAATTTCTCAAAGCATATTTATCTTTCCCCGTCTGCATTCCTTAAATAATAAAAAGATAAAAATATTTCTTGTGATCCCGTTAGAATGAGTTTTAAGTTAGGGAAGTTCTAGACAACCAAGGCTTAGAGGTTTTATCACTAACGCTTAAGCGGTTCCACAAGCTTTGTTGTCTATTTGAGCTTCACGAACATCAAGGATCAAGAAGAGCCAACGAGCGCGAAGGACATCCAGTCCCCGTCGGAGTGCTTTGCCCGCGACAATTGAATGTTTGTCTCTAACGGCAACCATCTACGACACTCCCGGAGGACTAAAACGTCTTCATTGCACATCCGCAACATCGCGAGACTATGTCGGCATCCGGCTTGGGGAGGGCATCCCCGTGTAATAAGCTAAGTGTTTCCAACTTATCTATTTATGCCTTGTTAGAATGTGCTTTGTTAAAACCACTAAAAAAGATGCATAACCATAGAAACCCGAGAAAGATTTCCTTATTTATCTTTTGGAGAGCTCTTGCAATTTGTCTTTAAATAGTCCCCGAGAATAAACTCTACATGGAGATGATGAATAGTTGCTTTCTGCCGTAATTCCTTTCAAGTACCTAGTTTTCAACCTTGCACTCTCCCGAGTTTTGGACACAATTGTTTAGACTTGAGATTTGCTCGAACCCGAAACTTGTGGGTAGCGAATACTTGATCTAAGTCTAGGTGGTTGACGGGTATGATATGGGAAGGTTTTGAGCTGTCTTGTCCATCTTGTTCCTAGAGATACTAGAGTTCGAGAATTTATCTTTGAAAATATTAAATTCCTGCATGATGAGTTCCTTTATGATGAGAGTTTAAATTCCTACCACAGCCATATATTCATGCTTACTAGATTAGGAAAACCCATCTGTTTATATAGATCACACTATTTGAGTGTAGACTTTATAGGCATTGAGTGTGGTTATGCTGTGGACCCATAAGGAATCAGTCATGCAGTTAAAGTCAATACTATGTGCTCTCCATCCATTGATCTATGCTACTTCTGTCCTCAGAAGCATGCACCCATTTTATAAATGCTACATTCATTCTGTGCTACTTCTGTCCCTAGAAGTACCACCCACATATAGATCCATATTCTCCACTTATTGTGCTGTCTCTACCCTGGAGATACGCGCTTATGCTACTCCTACCCTTGGGAGTACGCATCCATCCATCCACATATACATACGCCATTCATTTCACTTCATCCAGAAAAGGTTCTACTCCTATCCTGGGAGTGAACATCTAGAAATAATCATCGCTGTTCTATTCGCCTACATAAAAGCTCCAGTCATTATCATTTCAAGTTATACACTCCCCGTTGCTAAAGTTTCGTTTCCAGAGGATTGGTTGCTCTATAAAAAAGAGAGAAAAGAAGAAAGAAAGAAAAAGAAAGAGTAGCCAAGTCCTTCCATTCAAGAAGTTTCATGGTTTCCAAATAAAGGGAGTCATGTTATCCTCGAAGGAGCAAGTGTAGAAGTAGATGTTCACCAAGTGATCACCCCTCATAATCATTTCCTTATCGTCATCCTATCATCATCTTATCATCCATTTCCTCATTCACATGCACATATGACTTTATTATTATTTTAGTTCCTATTGGATCCATGTCTTAACTATGCAATATATGCAAGTGAGTTTGAGTGTCTCCCCACCTATGAGCTCCACATAAGCCTATTAGAATGTAGGGTGAGAGAGAGAAGGCACTTTCCACTATGCCTTAGTTCCATAAATACCACATATTCTGAGAGAAGAGAGAAGGCATACACTACTCATGCCTTAGAAAGGATCCAGAAATACCACAAATGAGAGACCTGAAAGGTTCATACAAGGAACTCTGAGTTTTATTTCAAAACTTTTCAAAAACTCCGGGATAATAGTTTATCAAAGAGTGAGAAAACATGGCGCTTGACTTGACCGTTCTATCTTTCAACTACTCAAGACCCAAGTGACGGTTACAAGCCCCATGGTGAAAGGTAATATGAGTAAGTTTTGAGTTAGAATAGTTCACTCTAATCCGGAGGAGAGTTCTTGTTTGAACGCATGTGTACTTGTTTAGAGTGAAAGCATTGTAGCAACTCCTGATCCATCATGAGTCTATCTTTGCTCGGGGACGAGCAAAAGGTAAGCTTGGGGAGTTTGTTGACGGTCGTTAAGTATCAATTTTATACCGTCAATGCAGCAAGAGAAAGGACTAATATGAGTTCACCTATTAGATATAGGGGTTACACTGACGTAAATTCCACGAGTTTTGGTGATTGTCTATTTACGCGGGGGTTATCGAAAAGAGAACCAAAGGAGGCCCACATGTCATGATTACATAGAGATAAAGACCGAACGGGTGAAAAAGTATAATCTAGAAGACTCCAGAAGGCGACACCTGGCCGACTCCCCACCTCAGCCAATGGCGTTGAGTCTCGCGGATCCTGCCTCCACCGCCTTTGAGGATGAATAATTATCGTCCATTTAGGTCGGTTTGATCCGAGGGCTGTGGTTCATCCTAGGGGGCTATATATTGAGCCCCTGGCCCCTCGGGTGAAACCTAATTCATTCAAGAGTTCATTCTCTCATCGAATTCGGAAGAAGCCCGAGCCACCATCTCAATTAGAGCTCCATAGTTTAGTAGCATAGCTACATAGGAATAGATCTAGAGGGAATCAAGCCTAGCTTGGAGTCCGGATCTGTCGGAGTTCTTGGTAATTCCCCTCTACATTCTTGTAATATTCATCATTGTTCGTGATACTATGAGTAGTACTTTGTTCTATTCTATTATATCAGACTTGACTTTGCTCTATTTGATTATGTTCTTAATTATATTATTCTTAGTTTACTTTGATTATATGTTTAGTATAGTTGGACTAGAATTATGTTTATGCATAGGATCGTATAGCGCTTGCTCACTAGATCGATGGGTGAGTGGTAAATATTGTGTAGGCGTGGTGTCTAGACCGTATTTATCTGCGATTACACCCTATATTCCGGATCGTGAGGTAGATCGCGGGAGTGACAGTCCTGTTGAGTCCTTTGTAGCCCTTCTCCCGAGTATAGGTCTAGCAGAACAAACCTATTACATTGAAGTCATTGCTATGTCTCTTGTCTTCTCTGGTAATATCACTATGCATAGATGTAACCTTTTCCCACCATGATTGTAGATGTTCTTGCACTAATCATTGTATGCTTTGACTTTGTAGTTAGAATAACATAGGATTATACCCTAGATCGTCCTAGTCCATGCTAGTGTTATAAGCTTAGAGTGCTAAGTTGAGATGGCTTATTACTATTATTTTATGTGGCTAAATGCTCTCATGTCATTTATCATTCATTCCTATATTTTATGTGACACTTACCCTGTGTGAGATGATCGCACTACAAGCTTTTTGGTCTAATGCAACGCCGAAGAATTGCAACGTAGAAAATTTGGTTGCTAGAGATCGTTGTATTACAACCATTCTAAAAAATGGTAGCGATACATGCCTTTAATACAACGGTTTTCAAGATGTTGCAAAGCTGTTGCATTTGGTAGACGATATTGCAATGGTGAAAAATGGTTGCGGTAGAATTGATTTTGGTTGCAATTGTACGGTAGTACTTTGCAACCACATTTACGTTAGTTGCATTTGGTTTTGACTATTGCTACGGTTTTTTTGTGTTGCATAAATTTTGACAAGCGTTGCAAATGCTAGATGCTTAATGCAACGAGAACTCTTGGAGGCGAAGCAAAAGTGGGGGGTCGATTGCAACCTTTTTGGCAGTTGCAATATATTTTGATATTGTTGCAATTGCTAAATTTTATTGCAACGAGATCTCTGGGGTCGAAGCAAAAATTGTGTTCAAGTGCAATGCTTATTTTTTGTTGCAATATACTTTGATAATTGCAACGAGAACTAGAAGGTGAGGCTGATTTGGATTGGGCTTTATCACGGGCCATACATGGCGAGTGTGGTGTTCTTCGTATTTATTTATGATTATTATTAATATAATTTATTCTCTACGATTTTATCCAAAATAAAAAAGGGCGAGTGTGGTGTTCTTCGTATTTATTTATGATTATTATTAATATAATTTATTCTCTACGATTTTATCCAAAATAAAAAAAGGCGAGAGTTAAGAGGATCGAACCCTGCACCTCATGAAGGAGATAGGGCGAACAAACCACCGGGATAAGCATGTTCTTGTGTTATTCTCGATTATTTGGATAATTTAACATATTTTCCCATGATTTTTTTTAAAAAAAGGAAAAGAAATTAGCAAAATAAGTGAAGCATTCGGGGATCGAGCCAACCACCTTTAGTGCTCATGCAAACAAGGAAACCGCTAGGGTAAGCAAGGGTTGTTGTCATCCGTTGGGGACTTGGGGTACTTGGAATTTGACATAAGTAATAATGATTTTACAAAAAATAATAAAAACCAACAAAATCAATGACTTCACCAAGGGTCGAACCCCAGACCTCTTAATGAAGTAAGTAGAGTCATACCACCACGCTATTCTTCTGGATGTGTCCACTGGTTGGCTTGAGTAGGGTTGTGCTTCGTGGAAGTGCTGGTGCGTTCTTCTGGATGTGTCCATTGGTTGGCTTGAGTAGGGTTGTGCTTCGTGGAAGTGCTGGTGCGTGTCCTTGGGCGCGGTGTCCGCGGCGAGGCCACGGTGGCCGTGAGTGGTGCGGTGACGCCGTGCCGATCAAGCCGATGGTGTTGCGCCGATGGCACGTGCTATGGCTGTGCAGATGTCCGAAGCCGAGCTGCGCGTGTGCAGTGTGCTTGCTGGCGTGCTTGGACGGCGGCGGCAAGGTCACGAGAACTCTTCGAGGCGAGCGGGAGGACAAGCCGTCGGCCGACGATCTCATGGTGTCAAGGGCGGCCAAGAATACTCTGGCGCATGTGGCCGCTGACTACCAAGTAATTGGATCAGACCAGTTGTCCGGAATACGAACACTAGCAATATTTGTTGTCACTTCAGATTCAGATTTTGTATCGTGGTTAATACCTTACATATTTTCAGAATTTGAGATTCCAAAAGGTTCCCAGTCATCATATTTGCCTACTTTAGAACAGTTCAAGCATCTTCGAGTTTTAACGATTGAAATTCTTAGAGGCTCTCGAAAATCAATGTGTTACTTGACTTCTCTGGAATATATGTTTTGTTTCAGTTGAGATACATAAAAATTTAGCAAACGGTGACCCTGTATTGTTACCTCGTAAGATTGGGGCACTGCAGCAACTGGAAACAATTCACTTACAAATCATTACGCACTCTATGATGTGCACACGGTGGGACTACATATCAAGTGGTTGTTCATGACATGGCCGGCAAAAATGGCACACGGTGAGACTACATATCAAATGGTTGATCATGACATGGCTTGCTGAATCGTGAAAGTGGGCCGGGAGAGGCACAGAGCCCACCGATCTAAGAATGTCGAGCATTGCAAACCGCTTAGTACGACACTAGGCACACGACATGTACCTACTAGCTAGCTAAACATATGCAATGACATACCACTCAATGTAATGTGGCAAATAAACTAGTCGGACATGATGATTAGACTCACGGTGACATGTAACATGGCACTTGGTGGCATAACACATGAACGTCCAATAAGACGAGACTAGATATTAAGTTATTAGACATGACGTGGCACGCTCAACATAACACCACGTGTACCTACTAGCTAGTCACATATAGGCAATGGCGTGGCACTTGATAATATGACGAGTACCCACTAGCTAGTCACACTAGCCTGACACGACACGATGAGGCACTCGCTGGAATATGACAAGACACTTGATAGGATGAGACTATATACCAAGTTTACATATTATTGTAATTATTTTATGATTTACTAAAGAATAAATGTTAAAATACCCTAAGCTACATAAAAAATTCAAAAAACTTCTCACAGGATTCGATGTGGTACTCTTTCATAAGAAAAAGGAAGAAAGGAAGCCGAGAAAATATGCCGAGTCCATCACGTAGAGGGCTACTAGCTTAGAGTTAGCTTAGTTGATGGTCACGTATTTTACTTGCTAATTGAGATGGTCATGTATGTTACTTCCTATGCCAGAGTCCATCACGTAGAGGGCTACTAGCTTATAGTTAGCTTAGTTGATGGTCACGTATTTTATTTCCTATACTAGTCCATCACGTAGATGAGTCTATGTGTGTTCGACATGCCCGACACGTTTTGGTTAGGCCCTGAGTCGGAGTCTGGTTCAGCAGCATGCGTCCGGTGGGAGACGAGCTGCTAAAATCACGAAACCCCTGGGAGACGAGCTGCTAAAATCCACGAAACCCACCACGACGCTGCTAAAATCACGGACCCCTGGGAGACGAGCTGCCGCCCACCTCCTTCGGATCTACGTACTGCTCTCCTGTGAATTAGCGCAGAGAAATCGCATCGCTAACCGCCCACGTACACATCGCTCCCGGTCCTCCTCCTCTCTCGCGAAACCAGCCTCGGCGCAGAGGCCCCAACAAAGCAGCGAGGCAGCCATGGCTCTCATCTCCCGCGCCAACAATCCCAAAAAAAACTTGGAGAATGCCGGGCCCGCGAAAATGCCGTGATGAAAACTCGATCTCGCGCGCGCCCTCTCCCGTTTCCTCCCCCACCCCGCCCCTTTATTTCACAACTTCTCAATTCCCTCCCGGTACTCGTGGCTTCCTCATCTACCCCATCGCCGCCTCCCCACGGTTAGGGTTTTCAGATTCCACCAAAGAGAAGTCGAACATGGCGACAACACCAACGAGTGGAACACCTCCGTCCTCGACGTCGATGCACACACCTGCAGGAGCGGGGACACCAACAACTCCGGCGGCGGCCAAGGCGCCGGCAAGTTCATCAAGACCTCACGCGACCATGTCCCTTTTTGGGGCAACGCCGTCCGGGACGCCAGCAACTCCGGCGGCGGCCGCGGCGCCGAAGTTCATCCAGGGGCCAACGCGACCATGTCCCTTTTTGGGGCAACACGTTCGTCCGGCCGGTCGACAAAGGCACTTGGTGATCAACAAGAGAGCTCCCCGCCAATCAATGAGACTAATGATAGGTAACACCTCTTGGCTTCCAATTTTTGGATTCAACATTTCGGGTTTAGGGTTCTAGATATAATTTCGTTGATCATCTCACTTCATGGTACAACGAGAATAGGAGCAACCATGTTTCTCTGTAATCAGATTGTTGACCGTTAGATGATGTTTGTTTTTAGTCATTTTAATCTGAACTTTAACTTGGCCGGACGTCGTGACAACTTGAGGCACCCAAAAAAATTCCAGGAATGCTATGATTCCATCCAAAGAACCGTGCTCTGTCATGCTATGATCCCATCCAGCAACCGTGCTCTCTCGTCATGCTATGTCGTTTTAATCGAACTTTAACTTGGTCTGACGTCGTGACAAAGGAATGCTATGTTGTTCCAAGGGGACCCCATTCCTTTCTTGATTTGTTCAATATACATGTTGGTTTCGTTTAATTTCAGTCATGGGGATAATGTAGATCCGGGATTACCGATATGTAGGGATAGATTTTGCTCTGTGTCCATACACATATGCCTATAAGTTCGGTGATTAGGATATTGCTTTTTATCAAATTATGCACTATCGATTCGGATCTTAGGATATTACTCAAATCCTAATATCCCATTTTCCTATCCTCATGTTGTTTAAGATTTGATATCTATTTTGATATCTATGATTTGATATGCCAGCAAATAAATCTTAGTTTTTCTCTAATGATCTGTTATCTTATTTCGCCTAGTCATATCTAGCCATCTTCTATGTGCTCTGAATGAGTGCCAAAGTTCGACATAATTCTAATTTGGAATGGGACTGTAAGCATTTCCTATCAATTAAGCTAAGAAGAATAAGTGTGCAATATTTAGTGTTTCCTAGTATAAATATTTTTTGGTTTACTTTAATTTCAGTCATGGGGGTGCACATATAGTTCAAATAAGTGGCACTGAGTTTTAATTACTTTCTCTGTCTGTACACATACTATATGTATCATCACTAGTGCTTAAGTTTGATACTATTGTGATATTTGGCAGCTCGGATCAAACATGGACTCTCTATTTCACTTGCGAGGGGGCGCCGGGGGACAAGAGTCTTATACTATGAAAATCGGTAGGGCTGATCTCACCCCGAGTAACTTGCTTATAGTGAAATTACAATTGGGGTATAGGGTAAGGGACTATTTGTACTACAAGAGGAGATGTGGTAGTGCGGCAACACTACACGAAATCGAAGATGAAGCCGCTGCGATGCTATGATAGCATGTAATGGGGAGGAAAGACAGGTCGGACTATTGTTGTCCAAGGAACAAAAAATAGACCGAATGTGAACATAACACCCTTGAAAGTACACGGAAGGAGACCCATTAGGGAAGAGAATATAGATGAAGATGAGGAGTCAATTGATGCTTACAAGAAATGGCTGCACGTCATGCATAAGGAAAACCAATTCACGGGTAAGTGTTATGTTGGACTCCTATATATTTAAAAATTATTGTATTATTTTATATTGGAGAAGCCTTTGTACTAATATTAGCTTGGTTGACCCATTTGAAAGATATCGACAGGGATGACACCACCAAAACTTACAAAGAATGGTTAAGGGTGCAAGGACAACTGGATCATATTAGTAATATAACATCTGTCCCTACATCTCTATTGTTAATATTCCTGCACAAACATATTATATCTTACACAAGTGACCAATATTTTCTGTAGTCGCATATGTGGACAAGTAATCATCATCCGATGTAGTACTTTCAAGTGAAGATAGCAACCCCACACCACCACCAGTAAACACCATCTCATGCTCGGCGTTTCATTACACAGGGAGAGGAACTGGTAAGTAATGAATATTTTTCAGTTTATTGTGAGGTTCAGTTAATTATAAACTATGTCAACAGTTTTTAAGTCTTTTGCTTTGTATATATTTGTTTTTCATGGACAAGACTCCAAAAAGAGGAAGCCAAGAGGTAACTTGAAAGGATGCACAGCAACAAACAAGAGAACCAGGAGGCATCTCGAAGCTTAGCATCCAGTTTTCTAGGCTTGGAGGACCTGTAGGTTCAAACAAACGGATATTTGTTGATGAAATAACACTCTTCACAAGGAGAAGAGCACTGTCATCGGAGTAAGAACATGGAGAGATATCCATGTGGATGTCAAAATTGCAATAGCAAACGATGTCTTTGTAAGCTTCTATTATCCATGTGGATGTCAAAATTGCAATACCAAATTATTGTTTAAGAAGTAATTTATTTAGGCTTTACCTTGAGCGAGGCTAAGTGGGACCTTGAGGATAACGAGGCAAACGGAATCAAGATATGGACGGTGGCTAATGACCGTTACAAAGGATGGCGATCTGCATTTAGTGCTACCTACAAGGCGTACACGACCTATGAAGACAGAATGAGACATAGGCTAGAAGAATTAGACATTGTTGAGTGGCACTATCTAGTGTCGTATTTTGGCACCGAAGAATTCCAGGTTTGTTCCCAATGATTTAAGAAACTTGCCAATTCCACTTCTGACATGAAGGTTTATGTTTTGCGCACTACTAATTTTATAAAAATCAAATCATTGCTGGTTGTGTGCGGAGGATTAGCAATAAGAATTCTCGAAATCGGCACAATCGAAAGATACACCATGTTACGGATCAAAGGGTTTTTCTCAATTGAGCTATGAGAAGGTAAAAAAAATTTGTCACAAGGTTTTCCTTCAGGCATTTTTTTTATGGTTTATGCTTGTGCCCCGAATGACAATGACATGATATTGTTATAACCTATATAGTCTTTGTATTTGATAGAGATATTTAGCTCATTGCCCACTACAAAAAAATATATTTTGCATTCTTGTATATAGAAAGCTGAAAGGTGCTAAAACTAATGTGTGCCCAAAAAAAAATAAGAACTAGGATTCCTTTTGTTTTTCGATAGCAATAAATATTTTTGTTATCTTTTGTTTTTTAATTTCTGATGAATATCTTCCTGATCTTTACGGTTTATAAAAGCTTCTACATTTCCCTAGATTATGAAATATGGCTAATTTGTTTACATTCTTGCCTAATTAGAGGGACCAACTAACTGGTGAAGAGCCAAATGATATGGAGCTTTTTATGATGACCCACCAACAAAATGGACAATGGCCAAGCGAGGAATCTAGCGAAGTCTATGTGAGTATTAAATAATTTTCCCAACCCTTATTAAGTGATGCAATTGTCCTCGCTTAATTAGAATTAAAGTTTTAATGAACTAAATGTCTTTACTTTGTTAGGACAATACAAGCGGGAAGATTATGGAGCCGGAGTCAAGACCCGACACAAATGTCGTCTCGAGACTTGGAGTGAACCAGATTTTCCAATCGACCTACAAGGAAACGAGGAAAATCAAATCAAACAAGATGCATGCTAATGGTTACCTTGCAAGGTACCCAACTAGAAAGGAGCTATTGTCGGAGGACTACCAGCGCGCAAACTCCAACAAGAGGAAGCCCTCATTGAATCGTTTGGACAGCTGCAAGATAGACTAGATGCTCAAGAAGTTGAAAGGGAAGCCGAGAGGCAAGAATATAGGTGTCGGCTTGAACAGATGAACAAGGAAAGGGAGGCCGATAGAGAAGCACTTAGGCAAGCTATGTCAATGTTGCAAGCAGCCCAACAACAAGCTTCAGTACAAAAGGTAATATTAACAACATATATGTTCTCATAGTTTATTGAACTAAAAATCATGATCTTGAACCCAATTCGAAATGCGAGGCTAGCACAATTGTGGAGCCAACTGAAAATGTTGCTGCTTGTAACAATTGAGAAGACACAAAATGTAACAACTACGAGGTAGAGCACATGATGCATAGTCAACGGAGGTAGTTTGATGATAATTGAAGAATGTTAATTGTAACATGCATGTCATATTCTTGTCAAGGGGTGTAGTTTATTGAACTGAAAATTATGATCTTGAACCCAATTCGAAATGCGGGCTAGCACAATTGTGGAGCCAACGAAAATGTTCTTCTGCTGCTTGCAACAATTAACCGGACACAAAATGTGACCACTACAGAGGAGAACATATGATGCATAGTCAGCGGAGGTAGTTTGATGATAATTGAAGAATGTTTAATTGTAACATGCATGTCATATTCTTGTCAAGGGGTGTAATTTTTACCACCAACCATTTATTTTTAGGTTACCCAAGAAACCAGCCAGCTAGAACAACAACCCCCTTCTTCCACAACTGAAGAACGTTTCACTAGAGGGCGCATGAGAAGAAGTAATTCGGCAGTGAATTCGGGTGCTGTTTTTACTACAACAAAACAACTGAAGGAATCTACTGCTAGGAAAAGATCTGCATTGTCCAAAAAGAATACACAGGTACTATGTGAAACCTTTTATCTCTCTTTGCATTAAAAAGGAACATGTAGTTCTTTTGGAGAAGTACATAGCCATTCATTTGTTCTCCGCTCCTAAATCTGGTCCAGGCTTAGTTTCTCTTGCTGATTAGAAATATATATGGATGTGTTTGTGCTCATGTGCTCATAAAATGTCTTGGGAGGTAGCTGCATGTATGTTTATATTTGATTTTCGCTTCAAAGTTCATGGTTGATAGTACTGCAGCTCGTGTTTTGCTTCAGTGTTCAATTAGCTTTGCCACCACTGGTCTCAGTTTAACTAATGCATGTCAATGATTTTTCAGGAGGAATCTTGAGTTTGAGAAGGAGCATGTGAATGGTGGGACGATGGCCAACTTACATATCAAGGGAACCTTTGCTGCTACAGTAGACATTAGTCTTTTGATTCGAATGAGTTCAAACAGTTGTCTGTGCTTGACACATTATTATGTGTTAAGCTATCTACTTGTGTTTTCATTTAGTTTGACACTCGGTGTGTTTCATTAAAGATTTTGTATGAACAAATTATATTTCATTTTAATGGATGTCGATGCTTCATTCATTATGTATTTGTCGTTCTGCGATTATTGATTTAAGCTACCAAACAAAGCGTCGCAACTTGAATTATTAATATATTAATCTGGCATTGCAATAAATGATGGCACATATAACAACCACATTTTGTCGTGGCAATAGGTATGATAATCGTGGCAATAGAGAACCTATCTCTTGCAATTACAAAAAGATGATGGTGGCAATAGAGGAATCTACCTATAGCAACCAGCTAGTTAGTAATGTGGCAATAGATGACCTATCTGTAGCAACCAACCTAAGTAACGTGGCAATAGCCTATGCCATCTATAGTAACCATTTAGAAACGTGGCAATAGAGGACCTCTCTATAGCAACCAACCTAAATAGACGTTGCAATAACCTAAGCCACCTATAGCAACCATTTAGGTGACGTGGCAATAGAGAACCTCTATTGCAATGATTTCTCCGCGTAGCAATAACCACGATTGCAACACAGGTGTTGCGTTGCGATTGCATTATCTTGCTACACGACCAACGTGTCGCAATACGTATCGCTAGCAATGCCTAGTTTGTTGCAATTGATACTATTGCCACACCCATAGTGGTTGCAATTGCTTTTGTTACAACACTCACCATGTGTTGCAAAAGTGTCAAAAGTGTTGCAATAGAGGGGCTGTGTGTCGCAACTAAAACGTAACCCGTTGCATTCGCTATTGCTACCCTTACAAGTGCAACGACATTTAACAAAAAAAAATGGTAGCCAAAGTACAATTGCTACCATTTTTGGGTCTTTTGCTACACTTTTTCGGCATTGCATTTGACCGAAAACCTTGTAGTGTCGATACGTACAAGGTTGAGCTCTCCATTATTGCATGTGCATTGCTCATCACTCATTATCCAGTGCATTCCCTTCCCAAAGTGGTAAAATTATAAATAACGATACCTGGATTACTCCCGGTTAAAATGCTACGATGATATATTCGTGCGCTTGTGGAACCTCTTTATTTCAGTTGCACTTAATAGACATCAACACTTACGCACATGGACCCAAGTAGTGGAACAATTTCACTCAAGAGTGGGAAGCTTACGTTAAGGACAGAGATGTGAATTTTGTTCTCGGTATTCCATATGGAGGAGAAGATATAAATCTGTCGCCCCGCACCGCAACCGTTGAGAAAGTCGTCAATTCTTCTTCTTGACAATGCTAGTGATATTACAATAGAAACGTGAACGGTGTGTTATTGAAACAATTTGGTAGGAAGATGAACGAAGAGGAAAGGAATGCATTCAAGGTTGTAGCAGTACTTTTTGTTGACTATTGTTTTCTTGGGCCTAGAGGATGCAAGTGGAAAATCAACAAGGACATATTTAAACATATTGTAGACCCATCGAACATTCCAAACAAGAACTGGGCCGGTTATGTTCTCGGTGTGCTACGAGAATCGCCTTCCGTGGTCCAGACAACGTGAGGGCTGGGAAGAAAACTGTAGTTATCGACGGCTGCTTGTTTTTCTTGCTGGTGCGTACTACCTTTGGAAATAAGGAGCATAACTATAACTACAGTCACATTGTTTTTTTCATCGTCTTATATATCTTTGATTTGCCTTTCACCAGGTGTTTTACCTTGATAATCTCAACTTTGGCTACATGACACCACGGCATGATATTCTACCAAGAGTCTCCAAGTTCACTCCTTCTCTAGTGTCTGAACTTCTTTCCTATGATCAAAGGAGCACGATTATGAACAGACGAACTCAGGTTGGACGGACCAAGGTACTGTTCAATCACTCTCTTTAGGTGCTACATACTTTCAATTCTACATAGATAGAGTTTAAGTAGAGTTTACTTTGCAAATGTCGTTACTTTATCCAGCTTCGTGCGCGGGAAACTGTCATATACACCAAAAGTGCTGGTCCTCCTATATATGATTCTGCAACTGGAAGGAGGGGAAGTGATTCAGCATTGATCAATCCGTTGTTTATACATGTTGATGACTTGGAGAAGTCTTCTGAAACCCAATCATACAAGACAGAGGTGATACATCAAAATGATCCTATTTTTACAGATTCCTTAACTGATTTTCTGACACATCTATTTGTCGTTAGGACCATCACGATCCGAATGTAGCTATAGAAGCAACATTTGAAGAAAATTTCAAATGTTTCCGAAGGCATTTGTGCCGGGCTACAGATGAACTAGAGTCTAAAACCATCGTTCTGCTCCATAATTTTCACAATGTTTGGACATCTCAGCAGAATCATAAAGGTATGATTATGACCTCCTTTATATGTGACTTAAATCTCCTTGTACAAACCTGATAGCTTCTTTGTATTTTGATATTTAGATGTCTATGGTGATCATAGCACTGGTGAAGGGCATACTGGGAAGCGCAGCAATGTAGGATTCAAGGCTAAAAGCAGTATGTGGCAATCATATTGCGCTAATCTAGCAGTAGGTAGTATGTTCTATCCTTATCAGCATGCTTGAACTTCTCCATGTGCAGGGGTACACTATGCGTGTGTGGAAACCTCATCAACAAGCGTGAACAGCTCACTCCCCAATTTAACCAAAGGCTACCACTCCTAATGCCGACGTACCTAATACTCCAGAATCAAACAACAATGGTAGAGTCCTGTTACACATTATGAGTGGTTGTATGCTTGAAATGATCATTTCGTTAACTGATAATATTAATGCTGCTTTATGCACTTCATCAGGTCAGTCTAGACTCAATTCAGATAGCTTGATGGAGCATCATTCATTACATATCGAAGACGTATCTTCGGCCAGCTCTGCCTTTGGTCCGTCACCTTTCGCATTGTGTATGAACCACAAGGATGTGCCTGTCCAAATTCTGATGGCTCTGATTAAAGTGCTTCCGAAATTATGCGATGGTGACAAGAAAATGTAAGCATTTATGTTTTGATGGCAATTAGCATCATCATGGACTGGTGCTGACACTATATAAATCTTCTCTCGATAGGAACTGGTACATACATGATGTGCCAACCTTTCTACAGATTGGCGGCAAAACCTTGTACCGTGTTTTCTACGATGACATGGAATTTAGCTCCGATGTGATGAGTGCTGTTATAAGGTTGTATGCTCACTTAGATAATGAGATGTATACTGGCTTGCTATTCAAGAGGTGGAGACACTTCCTTCCTTCAGAATGGGCGGTATGGAATCCATCACCCAAATGTGATTCATCGTTCATGTGAATCTCATTCTGACAGTGAGAATTTAATGCAGACACTTGCTCTAATGGGAGAATATTTACTAGAGAACAATCTAGTTAAGGACATGTTCTGTGGGAGTCATATATCATATGAAGTGGATACTACGTAAATGGTAAGAGCTATGACTCTTGCATCTCGTGATTAATATATGAGAATCCATTTGTCACATTCTCAGTTGAGTTGTCCCAGGTTCTTGTGCCGGTGTATGATCAATCATCCTGGTCATTGTATGCTTGGGATTTCTGTAGTCACACAATATCTATATTGGACCCAATAGCCAGAAGTTATGACTTGCTTGCCCGGAAGCACAATCATTCAGTAAGCTGCCTCCATGATGCAATAATATCTTGTAAGATAAAATTCCTTGGCTATGTTGAGGCAGAGAATGAACTTTGGCATCGCAACTATTTAACTGAGACAGATGGCCATCAGACCATGTAGTCCTCTGAACTTGTGATCAATATACCATTTGATGTTTGTTACAAATAAACTAAACTCCCCGTGAATAAATCACTATAGGTTGAATTCGGGACTATACACTCGCTTTCTATGCACGGTTCTTTGATGGCGTACAATGTACTAGGTCTATGGACATGGTAAGTTTAACTGCTCTATCTTCCAATCACTACGCTCTTATTAGTGACTTTTAATTTAATACTGCTCATTTTTGTAGGAGGACTCTATAACATTGTTCCAAACTTCTCTTCTATGTCAACTACTAGTATCTTCGAGAACAAGGGGCGTACCCGGAAGAAATACAACGAGCATTGTCAAAATAGTGTGGTTGCTTTTGTCTCGTACGTTGTTTACGGGCAATGTGGACATATTAAACTATTCGTGTTAAAATAGAACATCGAACATTTTGCTATGTGTTCTTCATTAGTTCTCTAGGTTGAAACGTTTCTAATCTCAGTGTAGACCATCTGTAATATTCAGCACTACAAGACTCTTGATCTAAGGCAGTATTAATGCGATTGAATGAGTGCTTTCAAACATGGCATGCAGTATGGTTTGAAGAATATGTGCTATATTTTTTGTTTTTCACCATTACCTGCCAATGCATTTGGTAAAATTTACATCTGATGGAGGCAAAGAACCGAGGGACGTTGCTCTCCGCCGAGCATCTAGTGTACCAATGCTCGACTCACACATAGTATCCCACCCGGTGGCGGAATGGAGGGAACGCGGTGGCGGAATGGAGGGAACGCTAGTATCCCATCTAGTGTTTGAATTTGAAAAATCTGGAGGGAAAGGTGGTAGCACCCACGACTATAAAGGCCATCGTGCTGCTTTCAAAGAGCACCTTACTTCATTCTTCTATTGGACTGCTATACTTTAGGGCTATGTCTAACCAGGATGATTCTAGCAATCTTCTTCTTTCAGGCCTAACTACAGTCTCTCAGCCATCAATCAACAATGCAATGCGGGTTGGACTTGTTGCACTTGCTTGCTGCTCCTCATTGTAGTTTCTAGATCCTTTCTTGTCCACCTGAATGTATTGGTCAAATTGTTGATTGCAGGATGTTCCATCTGGCTATGATGCCGATGATGAAGCTGATCAAGTGTCACACGTATCCGAGACTACTGAATTCACTGAAAGTGATAGTGATTCAGAAGGCGATAGTGATATAATGTCGAGTCTGACGACACCAGAGGAGGTTCGATCCTTCAGATCTTGTTACCGTTAGATATCGTTCCTTGATTGCAGTTGTTTGGTGCTAACACATATCATATTTGAATTGTAGCCACTATCACCTATTGGACTTGAAGGCCTTGGCGATTCTATTGAAAATAATCCTGTCCAGCTCGAAGGACTGCTCGCTGCTCCTGTCAGTCCTCCTGAAGCTTTAGCCGAAGGAGACTCCGGCTCCTCCAGCAGCAGCCCCGTGTCTGCTCACGTGGATGAAGTCGCTGGTACAACCAATCTCCGTCGTCGCCGTGTTTTTGTTGAGACTGAGTCAGCAAAGCGAGCACGTCTGGAGATGTGAGCTTGGGTTTGAAAATTCAGATCCACTGCTCTTCTTCTCGGTCTGAGCTGTTTGGCGCTGGATTTGAGCGTTTGAATCATAAGTTGTATCTAATCTCGTGTTAGTGTTTAGTTTCCATTCCAGATTCGCATCTTATTTCACGTGAACGCTGTATGTTTGTAAACCCAGACATCTCGTCTGAGGGCTCGCTTCTGTTAGTTCGAAGGCAATAAAGTCTTTATGCTTGTCGTCCCTCGATTTTTTGTGCGAGTAACCTTGTACCATCCAAAGTAATATATTCCGGATAATCCAGAAGCTATTAAACCAGGCACTTGATCAGGTCCTAATAATTAACAAGCTTGTGATTTTACTATTAACGAGCCGGTAGTGATGTAGCAAACAAGTACTTGGAAGGCGCTATCATTTCACTTAACTCTAACATATTCGGTATGAAAAATAAGGTGGACGTTTGGTTTGGGAAATCTCTTCATCCATGTCCAACGTACCGTCCATGTCGTCACAAAAGTTGGACGGTGTTACGTACTCCTCAGACCGACAACCGATACTTGTCACCTGTTCACGATGTACCTTTGCTACTGTGCATCGACTTTCATGTAATCCTCGATGTGTACCAGTTAGGCCGACATTTTCTATATATATGAGACCACTAAATGTACTTTGCTGGAAGCGGAATGCACTAGTTATAGGAAATTAAAAAAACAAGCGTGATCTTAGTTCTGGACCTTTATTTTACCTTCTGAAAATGCAAGCCATCTTAGCCTGACGATCCCTAGTGTCTCTAGACAAGATCAACTGGAACACATGTTTAATAAAAAAAATCGTAGTAGGCCATTGTTCTATTGTACTATCCTACTGTTCCCATACTGGCACGGTACAATGTCACTGTGTGATTGATTATTTTAACACGCTGCCCAGGATGCCGTCATCAGCCAATACATTCTCTATCTTTTCCTTACCCTCTCACTGCCTCTCTCTCACTGTCCCTCTCT
Organism: Themeda triandra; assembly: GCA_018135685.1. Taxonomy (NCBI): domain Eukaryota; kingdom Viridiplantae; phylum Streptophyta; class Magnoliopsida; order Poales; family Poaceae; genus Themeda; species Themeda triandra. Next base: position 18,251 of record JAENPR010000716.1, on the reverse strand, counting down.
CTCTCTCTCTCTCTCTCTCTCTCTCTCTCTCTCTCTCTCTCTCTCTCCTGGTGCCTGTATCTCTCTCTCTCCCTCTCTCTATCTCCCTCTCTCTTTCTCTCTGTCTGCGAGTCACTATCTCCCCCGAGAGCAAGCTTCAACACACAATAAACGAGATAATAATGCGCCTGAAGATTTCACGTGTTTAAATTTATTTTTCCACGTGTAGCACCTAAAACAAGTATTCTCTTTAATATCAAAATATTTATTATATGTTGCTGAATCCGAGATACGTAGGTTCCGGGAATAAACTAAACGGCCAATTGAATAAACGAGTTATATTTGACAGGTTTCGGTTGTAATTGGTCCTTGTGGGGAAACCAATGCAATCTTACAAATCAACAATATCTCACAGCTCAACGTTTGATACATGACGAACTATTACAAGTTCGACATCTTATTACATCAAACTTCCACGTTGGATTTAAACTCCTTCTCAATCACCTAGTCGTCGTATTTGTTGCTCACCTCGGTGCCGTACTTGATCTCATTCCAAGTGGTCCTGGGCGAGGGCTACCAATTGTGTCCCTCTTTCCCCGGAGAATTCACTTGCCAATTAATTCTATGGTTCATGAATTATCTTTCTACACTTGCACTCACTCTTTTTACCTTTCAATATTTTCTCGAGCGAGTTGCTTTCTCGCTCCCACCGTGCGGCTTTTGGAATTGATCCGAAGTCCATCTTCATTTTGGCCAGATTCTAGATAGGAACCACATCCATCATTAAATTATATTGAGGTGGCAATGTTATTAAGTACTATAATTGTTGATGTGCCCTTTCTTATAATACCTTCCTCATAGTCGACCCTCATTGTGCTGGTGCTGAACTGCCCCAGTTTTGCATTGGCCATATCATTGTCCACGCTGATGCTTGTTACTCTTGCAATTCCATAACAGAGTATCAGCATCTGGTGTTTATGAATTGTTTACGTGTAGTTTCTTTTAATTTGAAGTACCAATTGGTGTCCTGTTGGCAGCTCTTTTAGTGCCACAACGCTCTCCTAGGGCCAATACACTTGGAACTTCATCTTGACATGTCTTCTCTGGACCTTATCACAATCAACATACCAATGTATCAACACATCAACTAATTTATCATGAGCGACATTGTTGATCTCGTAGTCTTACTCATTGTTGAAGTCGGGCCATCTTCCTTTTCGGTTTCTCGACATAACCATCTTCCACCGGAAAGGAACCATGTTAGTTTGTGCTAGATAAATATGTATCATGATTTCCAATGCATAAGCCATGTAGCATCAAAAGCATTGTAAAAGATATAGACACATAAACACAAATTTGTTGTTAGACATGAAGTCCATATATTTCAATAATGAGCTTCTGTACCTCCTTCGTTGTCAAGACTATCTTGATTAAGAATAGTGTCCTCAGTATCAGTACCTGAATAATAATTTCACACGACATCTTAAATACATGTAACTGATGTGCGGTTGTATTATCTTCTAACCGCAGAGTATATATCCATTACCTGTTAGATCCACCACATGTTTCTTCCTTTCATCCATCATAAAACCGTTGTTTGTTTGCTTGATCTTTCACCGCTATGTCACATGCATCTAATTAATACATTTCCAATCCGGTAATTGAATATTTATTTCGCATACATCAAGATATGCATGGGAATTTGTACTTACATGTTTCTCCTTGTTCATACCCATCCCTACCATATTTAGACTCGTAACCAACCCGTAAAGGAGATAGTTGATTCATTACTAAGGAATGGATTATGCAGTTCATTTCTTTTGGAAATTATCATTTTTCTCACCTTTCAGAGCATTTAGTGATTTAAGAAGTGAACTATTCTCCATTCCTTCACTTGCAGCACTTCTTTCTTTGCAAATCCTTATCGACGTCCATCTGGTGACAATGTTTTTTACCTCTTCACAATTCTTGTCACTGAGGGTGCACAGCTCGTCTTTATATTCTTCCATATGCTTCATCATCATCTTCTTGTTTGATAAATTCTCGTTGTCAATGTAGTCAATCACCCGTAATAGTATAGGATTAAAAGAAGCAAATATATTTTGTATAAACAAGCTACAACTTATCGTGGATAAGAACCACACCTTGTCTAAATCATACTCAGACGGTAGTTTAGTGAAAGCTGCCTCTTTTATCAAGCATATGCCTATACGGACTCCCTGTTGTATAGAAACTCTCCGTGATATCCCTTAGCTGTGGATATGACTCTAGTTAGTTCAGGCCCAGGTTAAAACCGTTTGTTAGTAAGCTTCATAAGTGCCAATTAAATCATACCTCACATGCACCGTATTTCTCTCCATGTCCATGTAGTTTGTCCACACTGATCAGTTCATTTATCTTGCTGTAAGAGAAATCTGCAACTCGTGGACACTTGTACTGAGTAGTTGTACAAAACACCAGCTTTGATGTTATCCAAGTAAATGATCTAACCAATCGAAACAACGATAATATGATACCATTAGTAAGAAAACAATTACGGTGCATTGGATAGTAATTTCGATGAACAAATGGTAGATCGTACTGCAGGAATAACATACATCCATCAAGACAACCGATGACTTCTTTGACAATATATCTGATTTAACCTTTTCACTTGACTCACGCAATGTCTTCAACACGTATACTCGACCAGTTCAATCTCAAGATACGATCCGGGTTAACTATGGAGTCAAATATGTCCGTATTGACCCTAGGTGGTCTCCCTTTGGTGCCGTGAACCAATGCCGACACTATATATAACCACAGCTGTCATATAAGCCTTGGTTAGTGCATCTTCTGCAGAGTCTGGGATCCCCCTTATCAGGACATTTCTTAAGGTTCCAAAGTCAATCTCTTCATTCTCTTCTAATAGAAAATTCCTCTTGATAATAGCTTTGTTCATCTCTAGTTTTGATGGATCATGAGTGACAATTTCTTCGCCCCAGCAAGGTAGACCCAAAACCAGTTCTACATCCTCCTCTCTCATATGAATCTTTCCACGCTTGCCTAGATTCAGATCACCCGTATCTGGTTCTATTTTCATTAACAGTGACAAGGCATGTGTCAGTTTGAGATGTTTATCTGACTCAGAACCATCCCTGGGGAGCTTCATCAGACCATCAAATCTCATCCTCCTCAAAACTCTTTGCTTTGCTATGCTTAAATGGGGACCTAACACTTCCACAAGCGGAGATATTTTGAAGGAAGAATGGACCTAAAAATTAAAAGGTACTGGTCAGTTTTAGATTTAGATTGCATTTTAGTTTGTTCTAGTAGTAGTTTGCATTGTTAAGTTGCCAACTTTATGCATGGATGATAAAATTTTGTTCTTAATGGACACTTGCATGTCGACTACATAATCTATTTTGGACTATCATGACCTGTATGAATTTAGCAAAGTGCACTATTATTCAGTTCCGTACAATAATTCGGTGTTTTCTTTGCTCTAAGATCTGCTATAGAATGGGCCATTCATGTCTGGAATAGAAAAGAATATATTGATGCAAGATTCGCTTTAAGCATAAGCTATGCAAAAGTACCGGCCATTTTGATTACCTTCCCCCTTCTTGCATGGAAATCGTTGATGCTCAAGCCACAGTCCGCCAATCTTGGCGCAGAGTTGTGTTCTCCACATTTGCCTTTTCCCCTGTGATTCGTCGCCATTCTGCATTCGAGCAAGGCATAAGTAAATGGATCATCCGACCAATTAACCATCTCTTTACTTCGGATCTATCTATATGCCTAACAGTAACTTATACGAAGATTCAATCAAATGCGGGATATTTGATCAGCGATTTCGTCCGTTTCTATATCTAATGAAGTGTTCGAATGAGTTTACCTCGCCCGGGAGATGAACTTGCCTTCAATCGTCACCCTTGCTCCTATGGCGGCTTGTCGTCGTATGACCTCCCCAACTCCGATCCGGGTTCACGAGGAAGAAGAAGAAGCGCGCGCCGGCTCGTATGGGAACGATGAGGAATAGGAATCCTATTAAACCTTTGGAGGCTTTTAGGTGGGTTTTTTTTGGCAGAAACTTGACACGACTAGACCCGCGTGAACAGAGGAACTCCGTCGGGACCGTGTTCACAAGTGACGTGATGACTCCAGTGCCTTCCCCCCGGAACAAGTCAAAATGTACGTAGGCCTACCGTGCATGTTTTTTTATTGTATTTGGCGCAGCAGATGCTTCTCGACTTCCTCGTCCTTAATGCCAAAAAAAATCAGGCTTGTGTTGTGTGCTTGTTTCTTGGCTCTTCAAATCATATAGATAATATGCACTTAGGAATTAGCTCGACGGTAATCTTCCGAGGTCGAAAAAAGAAATGGGCCTAGTGGTCGATACTTGTACAAGGTCTACATGGATGCATCCCGGACCGGGGTACCTCAATAGTACTTGAGCAAAGGCTCGGTTGCTCTCTCATTATATTGTGTTTCATCGCTTTCATTTCTCTCCCCCCCCCCCGAATCACTTCCGTCGCCCTTTTCCTCGCCTCTCTCAACCTTCTTGGTGACTCATAGTCACAGCTCGACGGTTTATAGATCTTCTCCATCCTCACCCGATTTCGATTCTTGTTTCCTCCTTCGCAATGTCGTGTTCCGGCACGGGCTCGTCTAGCAGTTCCTCGCAGCTCTATCCGTCCGGTGGTTGCGCGTAGGTGGTCCAGACGCATTGAAGCATCTTTCTCGTGTTGAGATATCGTACCTAATCTTATATGTTTGAGGCTTTTACTTACCTAAGAAGCGCCGCATGTTATTTTAGGCACCAAGTTAGCAATATTAGCCGTGCTAAGGCTTAGTTTTGATATGAATCGTGTATTGGGTAATGCTAGCAAGGACGGACCACCCATGGTTCATGGCACGGTATCGAGGCTAGGAAACCTCCAGACAGTATCAATAGCTTTCTTCTCCATCTCCGGCCTTATCGACTTCACCGCGACGCGCACGCTAAGAGAGCGGCGATGTACGACACGGCAACCGCAAATGCTGCTTCATGAACGAATGCTTGAGCTGCTTGCTTTGGGCCTTGGTTAGCCCACTAACGGCCCAGACGCATCTCACCCCAAGAAAATACGAATCCGAGTCGACCGTTGTCCGCCGTCGTACCAATGTGAGGACGCAGAGCCGCCCTCAGCTTTCATTCTTTTGAAGAAAGATGAGGGGCGAAGAAGCCTTAATGTAAAGTTATTAGTAATAGAACAATGCAAGAGGTTGCAAAACAAGTGACGAAGTTGAAAAGAAAAGCTAACATTGAGCCGAGCCGAAACATTTCAATCTCTCGAAAGGCGTCAAGTTGGATCGATGACTAGTAAACTAAGTAAACTTCAACATCTTTTAGCAAAATCTACATGCGAAAATAGATGATCGTCGCATTTTCACATTGGAGTGAGCAGACAAAACAGCTTTATAGATGGAATCGAATATGTTTTCTCCCAAGCAAATTTCTAGAGCTAAGCGTATCTAAAATTATTACCAAGACTTTGGAAGTAGTGATTTGGTCTTCAAGTTGTAAATATGATCATCTCTTTATTATGTGCTTTTTCCAGAACTTCCCGATTATAGCCTATGTGAATGTGCTGTTATGAGAACAAGACAGTCCATTTTGTTCTCCATTTTTCGATTGTCTTTGGTAGACTCTCAATTCTTCATTAGAAGACATTAAGGTTAAGGCTATTTCTTCGGTCAAAAAAAAGATAACTCTAGGTTCAATATAATGTTATGTAGCGACCTAAATCATGAAAGTGTGGTGGTTTCTTCCGTGTCTTGGCGTTCCTTTATGTAGCATATATTATGTTTATCCATATGATTTTTTAACCTCGTTGTAATTTGTAGGGATGGGTTCGTAATGTTAGAATTGAAGGCCGATCGATGTTTGAGAACATCATGAAATGTTCGGGCGCACGTGTTGGTCCTCTATTTTCTGTTGAAGAGATTGGTGCTGCTGCAATCAAAGTTTCAATTAGACTAGATGTCTCCCACCTAACCACAGTCAATGGAGGCCACATGGATCACTTAGTTGTGCATGGTGAAGCTTCATGCAATTCTGTTTCAGCGGAAAAGGATGCTATCATGATGGCCTTGAAGCAACTTGTGAGCAATTACCGTATTCGGTTTGAGGACTATAGTAGTGTCATGTTAAAAAGATGGAGAGTTACAATTTTATGAGTCTTTCAAGGAGCTTACAATGCTCTACAGGCCGTGCTTGTTCAAAGGATCTCGGCAATGGGTTCACTTGAAAACTTCTCGTCAAGGTTCAACAATATGAATTCTCCGACCATGTGCGTGGACCAATTACACCTATTGGAAAGGTCTATGCTGTTCTTAGTGACTATCTTCCTAGTGTCCACACCGGCTTGCACAATAAATCCACGGAAATTGCCGGTATTGATGAAGTAGAGCTTGATCGCCACTACGAAAGAAGGGTTGCTAAGAAGGGCAGGTTATTTCTTATCAACGTAAGTTCGCTTTGTGGAGAAGTCACGCCTTAGTTACTTTGGCTTGTGTACGCATTGATATATTCTAAATCTTGACATTTACTAATTTGTGCAATTATCTCGTTTGTCTTTCCGTCTCTATATCTTGTCAGTTTACTTGGTTTATCTTTTTTCTTTTATTGTTTGCAGTGGCCCTATGAATCCTGTTTTTCCGACATCGGTTTATTCTCAATTATGTCCTGCGTTATTATGGGCTTCCCGATGCAGACTATAGCTCTTCTCACCATCCTTCGGGTGGTCCAGAGTAAAGTTGTGTTCAGCTTCCCTTACATGGAAGGCTTTCAATTTGGTAGGAAAATTGAGAAAGAAGCAATTGGTGTTACCTATGTTGAAGCGTAAGAGAATGCTGCGTTTGAGGCTCGGCTTTCATAGAGAGGCATTTTCTCACTAAGGTAGTTGACTTAAATTTCTACCGGAAGAAGGAAGTGAAGATCCGAAGACTCTTGTTTCCATGCTCTCTAAGACGCTTGAGTTGTCGATTCTTTGAAGCTTATGTTTGGGGAGTTGATCAATGCCCTTGAAGGCAAAATAGCACAGTTTAGTGTTGATGCAAATGTCATTTAATGGTCCGATGGCACCCGGGCAGATTGATGCTTTTGGTTTCCCTTTCAGGCTTGAAAGAAGTTGATAATTATGCAAGCTCAATTGCTATGCCGCATGTGCTCCACATTTTGAAGTACTGCATAAACTCTGGCTGGAGGCTGCTTGAGTTTCGAGCATTGATGGAATGGATTAGTGCCAATTCTAATCACTCATGCACCACCTATAACCGTCGTTGTTATCATCGTTGATAGCAGTATCTGAGATGGTGTTCTCATTCCTTTGGTATTTTTAGAACTTTAATATGCTGTCTATTGTGGTTGAAACTATTATTGTAACCATATAAGGTTTGATACTTTGTTGTGCTCTTAATGTGTGGACAAGTCGTCATATTGTACTTCAGCAAAGGATTGCAAGTAGCATCGTGTTGTAAAGCTTTGTTGTGCTCATTTAGTCTGTATTTGTTCATGCTCAATTCAATATGTTCCAATTTGTCTTGAACTTTTTGGTTGTAGTCGTAGGGTTCGAATGTTGTGTGTAAAGAAAAACGCAAGCTCGTTTGACATGATTTAGCTAGACACCATTAGAGTGATAAATGCTTCGTATATACGTAGTTGGTCTTAGGCATTGTTCAGCTTGTGTCCACAACGTTAAAGATGTCAGTCTATCTTAATCATCACAAATGTTTCGACGTCTTCTTGTAGTAAGTATTAATTGAATAAATAAGAGACCATTTATTTGCGTTTACTTAGGACATATTTTGGTGTTTTTTTAGATCAAATGAAATACCGTAGTAATTGTCATGCTAAACTCTTGAGCATCTATACAAGACCTAAGCCTACCAGATACAGTGATCGATTTGACATGGCCTATACCCAGCCCCAGCTGCAGACCATGTTCTCACTCCAAACCATGTTCTTCTCACTGCTATGCTGGTACATGTACCATGTTCGCTACACTGTTTGTGAAAGGCAGTCATCCATCCATCACAGTGTCAGTACATGTACCAGTGGGCTAAAACGTGAGCCATCGGCGTGGTAATATTTTATCCTTCCACCTACTACGCTAAAACACAGCGCCTCCGAATTCCACTGTGCCTACAAGCGGGAAAGGCTCCCCTCTTCTCTCAAAAGGTCCAATGTCCCGCCATTCCATCCCCCCACTCCTTCATTCTTGAGCACGGTTCTTCTTCTTCTCCCGTTCTACACGTGCTCCGCCTGTGAGGTTTTAACTGGGACCCTGGAGATGAAATCGTAAGACGCTTTCTTCCTCCCTCTCGCATCTCATCGTGTTCTTGAGGACTGAGACTATCTTTCTTTTGCCGGCAAATTTCAGCAAGACAAAGAGGCCAAGCATTCGCACGCCCGTGTGTCATGTTTCATTCCTCTTCTTCCATCGACCAAAATCAACATCCTTTCATCATGCGGATCGAAGATAAATTCTATCTTCATCAGTTTGATAATGAGAAAGCCGATCTTGTGAAAAGTATTGGTTTTGGTGGCCTCGCTAGGCTGCCAAGTGGTAGGAAACTTGAATCCAAAGCTCGCTATGGCTCTACGAAAGGCTTGATTTAGACAACAAGTGCTCGTACTTAGAACGCTGTAGTGTCTTGCGTTTTTAGCCGCTTTGATGTCAGATCTTGTGCTTGGTATTCCGTCAGAGACCGATTTGTTCGATATTCCCCTATTCAATCCGCTCTTTCGGTGCACGATTTCATCCTTAAACTGTGCGCGTCAAAGAAATCACCAAATCTTCCATCTCTTTCCTTGAACACCTTCTTACTAAAGATTACCGCTCCAATGACTCCCGATGCCAAATGATGTCTTCAAAATGGCCACCGTAACTTGTATGCTTGTACCTATCTTTTGGCGCCTGAGCCTGACAATCATTTTCCTATTGAACTCCTGGAGAATTTCACTGCATTAGTACATCTAGGACAATTCGACTGGGCAGATCTAGTACCGAGAACTCTTGGTCGAAGCTTCAAAAGAAAGAACCCATATCAACAAAAGATCAAAGAACATTTCGCTCTTTGGTTGTCAGTCTTTTCATACAGGGTAAAACACACTTTGCCGTTTGTCTCTCTTGCCTTCCATGTCAAAGGAGACGTGCATACGATCATATGTTCTTCATTATTCTTTGCAAAGGTTTTCTACCTCGACAATCTTGACTTTGGACCGCTAAGTCCACCGGATGGATGCCTCCCTAGAGCATGTGATTTTTCTCCAATTGATGACTAAGCCGATATCATTAGATACTACTTTGTAGATCACATGATGGACTGCTCAAGTTTGGGAATAGACGGGTTAATTGCCTAAGTCTTTGTACTACCGTGTTTCCCTTTTGTTCTCCTCAATGTTTCCTATACTTATTGTACCATGTTTCTCTAATTAATAGCTGAGAGATGCTAAGCGGTTTGTTACGCTCGACGCTTGCAATATGTTGGTCTTGTAGTCCATTGCACTAAAGAACTGCCTCTCTAGTGTAAGTACGCTAATATTTTTTCTTGTAGTCATGTGCTTATACCTATAACCAAATTGTTGATTCAGAGTATTTTATTGTGATCAGATCATATCACAAGTAGTTAAGTGTCTCAAGAAGTTTCCACGACAATCGTATAGCTTCAATTACTACAAACTATTGTTCTAACAAATTAATTCCAAATTTAATGATGCTATAGCAAGATTATCATCAAATGTCAGAGACTTTACGAAGAAAAACAACATTGGTTTGTACCACCATTCGAAATGCTCGAGACATTATCCCTACTTGTATGTTCTCAAACTCCAGGTATCTGATCTATGTTACTTTCACACAATTTGTTTATTGTGGATGATACATTTCTATCACAGGATCATACCTTTAAGGTTATGTTCTATACATTAGTCACCAGGTTTCCGTAAATTGTTGACAACAAGATATCATTTGTTTAATCCTCTCCTTGGACACATCAACTTCCGTTCAACTACATGATACTAACATGTACTTTGTTTGTGTAGTAAAAGACAAGCTCTTCCTACAATATTTCATCGCAAGATTGTGAATAGCCATTCGAGATTATCCGAGTGTCACCTTTTGAGTTAAACATTGTTCATCTAGATGTTGATCGAAAAAATAAGGACGAACTTATAAGTGGATGACTAATCCGGCTTTGTCTAAGCATGATCTCAAATTTGGTATTACGGTTTCAATTTCTTGTCTCGTAACTGTCTTTTACATAAGATCTTCAATCAACTTTAATTTTGCGGTGATTGGATCAATTTTGATGATGAAAGATCACTATTGATCCCGGGGCATGTTGTGAGGTACTGCCTGACGCAAAATGGCAAATTTACAGTCAGTATAGTCGATGCTATTATGGCGGTTTGGAGTTATTTAGACAGAGTAGTTTACAATTACTATAGCAAATGGGGACAGATGCACAAATAGATGGCGACACTTCTTACCGGCTTCATTTGCGGTAAATTGCTGTAGGTATAGAATGTACCTCAAGTACATCCTCCTAACTATGACTTACTTACATTTCAGGTCGTTCTTGACAGCTACTCGTATGCGCAAGGAAAATATCACGATCGGAAATATTATTTGAACTCGCATTAATAAGATCAAGTTTTATAGGTGATCATATTACCTATGATGTCCAACATTGTCAAAAGGTGTCTCCTTTTCTCCTTGCAAATCTCGCATTTTTTTTTAAATGTAAATACGTAAGTATGACCCCTGTCCTTTATTTCCATTTCCAGGTCTAGATTATCGTACCGGTGATTACCACCGATGGCACTTGGAGTTGTTACTTTTGGGATTTCAAAATGAAGACAATCACCGTGCTGGACCCGACACTTATGAACTTAGAAAAAAATGTGCGATTGATAAACACCGCAACACCGTCTCCGGAAGCTTCGGGGAGCCATGCTTGCACATAAGACATTTCTTCTTAGGATGGAAAGTCGGCCCACATGGTCAGGTCGATAAATATGTAACCGATCTCGGCTCCAGATCAAAACCGTGAGTACCTCATTCAACACTAATATCTTTGTCATCAAATTTAGAACCATCAAACAATTTTTTTAACCACCTATATTTTGGTCTATTTTGTTTGTAGACAAAATAAGTGGACTCTATATGGCTCACTACGCGAGAGCCGCTCACTGGGAAAAATTGCTTTAAAATCTAAGGGAATCTACGAGGTAATTATGGTTCCAATTTCAATATATTCATCTCTTTCTTATTATTTATATATAGTCCGATAACACAAAGCATTGTGGTCATTGGAAACAATCAAGTTTGGCCGAAGCGCGGCGAAATTGTCTATCAATTGTTTGCACATTGAGGATAATGTAGGTTTCAAGCCACCGGAGTTAATGAAGCAAATTACGATTCATCGGTGGTGAAAGCACCATCACTCCGAACTTGAAGCTTTAGACTATGGAATGCCCTATCACTCATCGAAAATGCATCTCGCATTTCTATTTATTTTCTATTTGCATTACGGTTCTCTTTGTAAGAAGTTCAAGAAGACCTGCTAGCTCATGAGTGTGGCGATTGAATTATCATTATGTTGCTGTTGTGACCATATGATATAATTATTTTCTATTCTCGTTATGTTGCTGCGATATAGAGATTTCTAGTGCTTGTGACTAGCATGATCGGTCCATATGACTACGTAAACCCACGGCAAATTTATACTGGACTCCCTTATTAAATCTCTCTCGCCATACAAGCTTGCTCGTTAATTTATAATTTCTTATGCGTAGGAAATCGTGGGTCCTACACGATCCAAGCAAAACTGCCTGGGATGAAACTAACTAATATCATATCCATCCGTAGAAGGCCGGTCAAACACTGAGTACTTTCACATACCTCGTACCCCGGCCTCTCTGTATGTAGATCATGAGCCAAATGCTCAGGGGGTGGGCCACGCCTATGCAGATAATTGACGCGTCGATTACCAAATATAATGTACCTTCTATCGTGGTGAAAAAGGTCGTGCCATTTGGTGTTGTTGGTGAGTCGAATGTGTTCGATCACACAACCCCACTGGCAGTAAATCTTTAGAACCGGATCACTTTTGAGAACCATCCTATATTATAATTCCATTTGCGGTGAGATCTCTCTCATAGTTTTGCCGGCTTGCGCATATTGTTTGAATCGCTACGAAAGGTGTCCTATCATACTATTGGTCATTTTCACTATATCATACCGGTGGAGACGTGTCTTGGGCCGTCTTGTACCTCTAATAGTTCTGTTTCGTTACTATGTGATGGAAATCCCATCTTCCATGTCTTCCACTCCTCTCCCTCTCTTTCATTTCTCTTCGAACCGAGTTTCATAGGCCCTGACCAATCTAATCGTCTCCATTATCTTCCTCTTCCTCTCGGGCCGTCCCTGATCCATATGTTCTTGGGCATCCTATAACCCGAGCCTCTACCTCGAGATTGAAAGTGTCTTTGCTCAATCCCGATTTTCCATTCTAGATTGCCGGCCGCATGTTCTTTCCTTTCAGGAACCCGCTCCCACACATGGTCGGAATCCTCGAGCCTTGGATCCTAGGCTCCCAAAGATGGGTTTCATCTCCTTCACAGCTCAACCGAATCGCACCGTTATTGTACTGAACCAGACCCGATAAGATAAGCTCCTTGTTCAGTTCATTTGATTTTCATAAAGCAGCTTTCGTAGATTTGGAATTTGTGGAGCTATCCCCGCTGCCAAATTAGAATCGAGCCTTGAGCTCTATCTGTGCTCCCGCAATGATTGGACTTGAAAACATGTGCCTACGCCTTCCAAGAGGTATCCACCGTAAAAAAGCTCAATTTGGCACCATTGTTGTATGTCGAATTGTCACGGCGTAAAAACATAAAGAACATGTAGCATGCTGATTTTTTGTTCAATGGGTTTGGTGACCGGTGGGTTCCTTCATTTCCTATGACCACTAAATTTATACTCGGAACTAATACTTATACACATGGAACATACATTTTCATCCAGGCTGCATTAACGGGAGAACCATAACCGCTGGTGAAGCTAAGGGAAGACTTCCAAGTGCCATGCAAAAGAATGGACACCCGGTTTAAGTGGCTAGCCCGCACACATAAAACAAAATATTTTATAAGGTAGATTTGTAGACTTTAACATTAATCGCTATAGGGCACAATCATAACGTTATAACCACATAATAGTGGTATCTCCATGTGAATTGTAACATGAAGCTATATGATAGTTCCATATCAAGACATGATAATTATTCCGTGTTTAGGTTTGTTGATACTATAATCCATCAATTATTATTCTGGTTCTTGACATACTACGCCCGCGATTCGCAGCTCAAAATCCACCACTTCACTCTGCTGATATTCTCCCCAACAATAGGAATATCTTCAAGATCTTCAGTCTTGCATGGCTTCAACCCCGATTGTTCTCCCCAACAATAGCAATGTCTTCAGGATCTTGCTTATGCCTCGGAGGTGGCATGATGGCAAGTGGCTTTGGTTCTGAGATCCACTGATGCATTATTTTGTTTACTCGTTTAGCCTTTGTCATACTGCGGGCAAAGAGTTTGGATCCATGGGCTCACGGTGTTTCTTCGCCCGTCTCTTGTTACTCCTTTTGGCGGATAGGTTTCAGCGCCTCAATAACGTCATGACTGTCCCCGTCGAGGATGTGTTGACCGGTATGACACCGATAAGTGGATTCCTTTCAACTTCATTGTGCAATATCAGTTTATATGTGCAATAATTAGTATATCATCAACACAACCTATAATATGCAAAAGATGTCTACAATTGCTACTTGCGCATCTTTATTCACTATACTCACTTGGTTACGTTGCCGTTCTGGTCTCCGTTGTTCCTTTTACTCTTAGAACTCCTTTGGGTCCATTACGGTTGTTTCCACTACATAGTATGATTTTAATTGTCACAAGAATCAGTCAATATTAAGATATTAACAAAAGAACACAAGTATCTTGGGTGTGATGCATTTTTCATACTTCACCCAAATTGCAGATAATTGTCCATTGTACTCACATCTATATGATGATGGGGAACATTGGGTGTCCTACTGTTGGTGTTATCGTCCACCTCAACTCCATTATGATCATCAACATCATAGTCACAATTTGGTGACAAACTGTTGCAGCACCATATCATCCATCACCTATAGTTACGAAAGTAGGCGGGGAATTTAGGCCCTACTAGGTGATTACAATTATCGTAAACATGTGGAATAGTGGTTCTACGTTTAAATAGGAAGTAAATACTAATTACCAAATCCTCATGGTCTTCATTGCATCTACCTCGTAAGTACGTGAAGGAAGCGCTTTAAAGGGCAACACTCCTCGCAATGCGATGTTCTTCATATTATCATAGTCAAACAACTTCCCATTGACATGCAAGCTTCAATATTGAATTGAGAGCTCATGAATCATGGGCGTGCTGATTTTCACCGCAAGTGCCCACCGGTGATGTGTGGTGTACCACTCACTTGGGTTCGAAAGGTGAAGGTCCAAAAGCATCTCATTACGAACCAATGTTTTTAGGGCCGTGGTTGTATCGAAGTGATTCCTTACCATCAATCTTATTGGCTTCGTGTGGTTGCAGCGTTGGCATCAATTTCCTGCTGCCGTGATTAAAATTAGATCACTTTCCAATGTCTCATGAGCACAAAGAATAAGTTCAAAATTAAGGTACTATTCAAAAACCTCGATGATTTAAACGACAAAGAATCCCAGTTGCTCTCTCATCGAGATATCCGATGTTCAGTTTGAGGATGTAAATGCGCTTAAATCTGTTGTGTTGATGAAGCAATCAGCTCACATGCATCAATGTTCCCTCTTTTGAAGATGAAACAATTCCAACTGTCCTTCACCTTCATACACACTCTTTGCAAAACCCAACATTTGGTCATTTTCACTAACATCCTCGACTGGGCAACCGCTTTCTTGCGAATTTGGAGCAAAGCTCTCGATGTCAACCCTGGTTCTCCCTTCTTCCTTAAACGGTAAACATCCACTATCCAAGACCTACCTTTCTCGGGACACAGCCAACTAACACCGAATCGGGGATCTCGGATGAGCTTTCAAATAAACTTTGACAATAACTCTAGATAGGATCTTTGTTTTTCCCGCCCTTTCACATTCCAAATGTTGACACACCCCATGCTAGAGGAGCATCATTGCGAAGGTCTTACGGGAATCCAACTAACATGAACCATGCTTCACTTGATCTAAGTCAAACGATTGAGCATTGATTCCTTCGTCGTGCTTGGAAACACTGATCACATACTTATCAAAGTGGAATCGGGACCTATGAATGGTTCCCGCTCCGCCATTTGCCAAAACGAACATATGCATGACCTAATGCACATGGCCGGATCTACGAGACACGAACACGATGAACATCGGTGAAGAACTTGAGCAGCTCTTTCGTAGTCCGGATCGCCGAAAGGTGTCCTCCAATCTGGGCTTCACGGTCACAATAGCCGTTGTCATTTCCATGGCTGTACCAATCAGCCCACGAAACCTCGTGCCGCACGCGTCGACCCACACGCGAGGCTCGAGATCGAATCATGGGGGCACGTGAGGCACTTGGATCGACGACGGACTTCGCCATTCCCAACATCGACGGTGGGTTTCTTGTGGAGAGGTGGGGTTTGTTTGGCCGAGGGATTGTGCCTTCTGGAATTGGAGCGGTCACCGGAAGATGAACAGAAGGAATCGATTCCAGTAAATGACTGCACTTATATAACCATGTGCGTGTACCCCGTGTGTATTAAAAAATTAATAATCAACCGTTGGGCCCTGGGCCCAACCATGTACTTAGTACGCATATTGACTACCTTGCATTTGATCACAGTTTTCATATAAGTTTTAGACATTTCACATTCATAATAAATATGCTTGACTATCCACAAGCATTGTATTATTTAGGAGGACAAAATACAATTTTAGATAGATTTTCAATTCTCAAAATAATCATGCGTTTATTAAATTAGCTTCCGTACCATTCTAATTGTACCTTTATGTAGTTACTAACCTTAATAATTTGATGTATTTCACTCATTCGACCTTACATGTATAGTTGATTTCAAGATATGGCAACACTCACCTGGCCACCGTCCAGCATGTTTCAAAGATTAGTTGAGATTCCAATTCATATGTTCATGTTGACAGAATCAAATCAAACTAAAGCATAATACCACTACATAATGACATCATGTTTAGGCATTTAATAGGTCTCAAAGAAATTCAGACTACGAAGGTCTAGTTTCAAAGCCATTCTAATGGCATTGATGCTATAAGCGGTTTCAGGCATACATAGCAAGATGCATGTAACTAATTAAGTAGCCTGAAGTCCATCTTTGGGTTACACACCTACAACAATATATGCAGCCATTAGATAGCGTCACTTGAAATCCCATTGAAGTCATTAAATCTCAAAAGTTGGACTACTAAGATAAACCATCGGAGACGTTGCAACTCTGAATCAAGCTGATCTTCAGGTGCCGCTATTCCATTCATTTTGGGCATTTTGTCCTATTGTGGCCGGGCATCCTGCATGATGTGCAATGACGAGTTATCTTTGTTGACGCGGTGTCACCATTTTTCATTTTGAGACTTAGGCTTTGCGATCTCTTGTCTCCAGGTACCTCGACTCTTCTTCTTGGTCTTCATGTCAACTCTGTCTAGGAATGAGAACCTTTCTTTGGGTCTGAACCCTTCTTTATATGCCTAGCTGGTGCCTTAATGTTCATAACCTCATCATCACTCATACCAGACAGAGCCATGCGCCGAATCTATTTTCAGATACCATTTCACTCTCTGATGATGTGTAGCCTCCTACATCATCCTCATACAGGAGAGGTGCTATTCATTACCTCGCTTTCGCAGCTTCTTCGTCTCGGCGCGCCTATATTCATCGACCTTAGGCTCAGCCTTTGAAGGTATTTCATGACAATGTCTCGGGTTTCAAAATCAAACTTTCCCTTCCTTGCAACCTCCAGTGCTTCCCATATATCTGTGACTGTATGTGCATCTTAGCATGTTCCTCACTTGATCTTACACAGTTCACTCTCATGTTTTGTGTAATCAAATCCTTTGCATTCCTAGTCCACCTCTTCATTATATGAGCTTCTGGTATCTTTGAAATGCCTGTGTGGATGAACACCTACATACAAAAGTATTAACCAGTTTTGAATATACCAGTAATTAAAACATCGCTAAGTTCTTTGTATGAATACTTACCCGTAGAATATGGCAGCATAGCAAACCAAAATGTTCATAGAGGCCACATTCACACTCATACTTCTCTCCTTCATTGACACAGACCACTCTAAACTCTGCTCTTCTGTAACGCTGAACATATTCAGCATTTGTGTGTGTTACCTTGAAAACTACATTGTCAGTAGTTGCTGGAACACCATATCTGCGAATCTTCTGCATCTCTGCACTGAACATTGCAAATACCTTCTTGGTGTAGATCTTCATGGCATGTTTCTCAACATCCCATAATACTATCTTGTTGACCCTGACATCCTATAAAGAATATGACTGGTTAGTAAGATAAGAGTGGCGTGCCATATTTATTTATATATGCACAACACATCTATATAGGAATTGATGTTGAAAGTACCTGCTTTGTTTCATGCCAGCCCTCTCTTCTTCGGCATACATTTGACACAACAACTTGGTGTTCAAGTTTGAAACAAAGCGGTTCATTGAACTGTTCTGTGGCACCCAAGTTTTTAGCATATGGTTCGCACTCTCGGATCTCTGTGTGCTAGTCATTCTCACTCAGAATGAACCACTGTTGTAGCATTTTGCCCATTTCTTCCTCTTGTCATAGGCTCGTACCATGTAATGGTGTGTCTGGAGTTTGTACTGTTCCACCAATCTTTTCCATTCATATTCAAACTCATCAACAGTATACATTTCTGTGATCACTCGATGGAATTCATCTTTGAAAGCATGATTCTTTCGAAATAGAGGGCCTAGTTCTATCCTGGCATCCCTGAAAACATGCCACCTGCACCATAAGTGTGTAGTTGCAGGCATTACCTCTTTTAGTGCTATTTCCATTGCTCTGCACTGGTCTGGAATAAAGAAAAAGATGATCCTGAATTAGCACAGATCGATATCACTTTGTACGCAATGGAAACCATACCGAAATGACATATTACCTGTCAGAATAGTCTGTGGATGGACACCAC